>LPNX011036641.1:0-25987 GCA_001517045.1 Pseudotsuga menziesii
GGCACTATTGTCTTCATCTTCACCATGATGGACATGTACATGAACTTAGTCATTAATCATTAGCTCTCTCCATGAATCTTGAATAAACTTGTTAATTTTGTCCTTGAATTGCATCTTCTTAGTGTGATCCATACTTTCAAAGGCACTATTGTCTTCATCTTCACCATGATGGACATGTACATGAACTTCATCATTAATCACTAGCTCAAAGGAAAGACCTTTTATGTATATATAGGTTTTTGGTTTCTTTGTAGGATAGATATTGAAATATTTTATTTAAAATTAATATTAAAATATATTTTAGTTATCATTTATAATATTAATTTTAAAAATAATACATGTGAGGACGATGACCACGGCTTCTATAGATGTGTGCAAACTGATCTTTAATGTTGTTGTTGCCCTCGTTAGCACATTCATGGCCGTTACATCTAGCATTAAAACAAATTTTAGGTTTTTCGGATTGTAAACTCTACACTATAATGTGCTTTAAAGTGAATACTGGGAGAAACTCTTGTGATTGAATGAATTATGTTGCATTACTCTTTAATTTTTTATTTAATGATTTACATGTAACCAAAACCTACAAAGTTTGAAATGGACGAAATTGTATTTTTACACTCTTAGTTTTAGTTTAAATATTCTAAGAGTTGCGTTGGAATGAGTGGTTTTTTTAGATATTATTTTGAATAAATCTGGTAGAAAAATTTCAAGATTTAGTTTAATAAATTTGGTAGGAAAATTTCAAGATTTAGTTTACATCTATGAAGTTTAGAAATTTGGAAGGTTTGTGAAAATGCTGAATTTATTTTTATTATCAAAATTCCAATTAATGAGTAACCTAACTTATTATCAATTTTGATTAAATTCTACTAAAAATGAAAATGCTGAATTCACTTTTAAAAGTGGAGTTGCTGGTAAATCTTAGTAAAAGAATTTATTTCAAAGATTATCCGATTCATTCTTGAATATATGAAAAATGGTTTTTTTTTTTATTGACGTGAAAGGATTTTATTTATTTGAAAAGGAGAGCGTGTCTCATTTACAAGAATCAAATCAAACCATTTTTTATTTGAAAGTTGAGCAAAGAGTGAAGTGATAGGGGATAAAGATTTGGAGAAATAATAATTTTTATATTGAAAGTAAAGTGATTAAAAATGGCATAATAATTTTATTTTTGTGGATAATTCATTTAACATTCAATTGGATAATGGCCCATGAATTCTGAAGCCATAAAACAGAGTTCATGAGCATGAGGTCACCTTTATGAAGTATGGCTGCGAGAAGAATGTAAAACAAAATATGTCCAATATCGACATTGAGGAAGTCGTTGTCTGCTTTGTGAAGAAAAGTAAGACTGCATCTTCTCCTGTAAGAGCCATGAATAATATCCGCCATATGAGAAGGAGTATACTGTTGGTTTCAGATTTGTTAATTGTGTGGATAAAAAGTTCAACACATGCATCCTCCAGATTTGTAAATTGTGTGGATAAAAAGTTGACCACATGCATCCTCTAGCCAAGGTTTCCTCCTCTGCGTTTCAGCCAAGGTCGTTTGCCCCTTTGTCCACTTTCCAAGCCTCTCAAAGCGGTTACCATAGATTGTTATTTATAACAGATCGAATCATGAAGAAAAATCATTGAGCGACATCTACATGTTGAAATGTGTTTTTTCCTTCATTGAAATTGTGGACATAGTACAGATCATTACCAATTGAAAATTGGACAGGAATTACCAATTGAAGGTTTGTGAAAATGTTAAATTCATTTTTATTAGCAAAATTCCAATTAATGAGTAACATAACTTAGTATCAATTTTATTAATGAGTGACTTAACTTATTATTAAATTTGATTAAATTCTACTGAAAAACGAAAATGTTGAATTCATTTTTATTATCAAAATTCCAATTAATGAGTAACTTAACTTATTATCAACTTTATTAATGAGTAACTTAACTTATTATCAATTTTGATTAAATTCTACTAAAAAATGAAAATGTTGAATTCACTTTTAATATCAAAATTATAATCAATGAGTAACTTAACTTATTATCAATTTTGATTAAATTCCACTCCAAAAAAAATTTACATTAGCATTAAACATTAAAGGTAAACATAAACATTGGCTTGTCTAAATTTTGTGGGCTTGGGTAGTGGCCAAAACTTAGCCAGTTGCCATTAAAATGCAGTATCCTAAGCCTGAAGGTACAGTCTTTGCTTTAATAAGCCTTAGTCTATCACTTTGTAGTAGAAGATTTTAAATTTTTTACTTTTTTAATTAATTATTTTAAGTTTAATAAACCAAATCTATGAAATTATTTAGTTTTAGTAGATATTAACCACAATCATCATAAATAATGAAAAAGCAATTGTCATAAATATATTTGTTTACATTATTAATAACAACAGACATCACAGTTACTGTTATCCAAATAAAAAATGGAAAACTTGAATAAAAATGTGAGTCATAGGAGATAGATGGATGTCTGCACATGTTTATATTGTGCAAACCTCTGTGCCAATTACCAGTCCAAAAAATCAATGAGAGATTGAGCCCATTATATTTCTTTAATTAAGATTTCATTTTCAATGCGATATTTAATATGTTTTTATCTTAATTTCAATGGCTTGGCTTATGTAGTATAGGAATTATAAATCTGACCTGCAATGGCGTGAAGAGAGGATTGTTCCACTCAACTTGATAAGCATTATCTATACAATAAATAAATTTATAAGTTAGAAGCTATGAGATTGTTCTAGAACAACTATTTATTACATGAGCATGGAATTATATGAAATATTCAATGGTATCCTCTGGCTATTGGATTTAACAAAGAATGTAAACTCTGAAAATAATTAAAAGAGAGTCGATGTTGCTAGGTGAACCATGCACGCGGAGCAGGCACAGGAAAGCAGGTGGAGGATGCTGGTGCAGGGTTGAGGTTTTCTTTGTCTAGAGATCGGAAAGGCTTTTTCTGCCACCTTGAGGGCGAGAACTCCAACTTGAGACCTATGTAAATATGTGAGTTTTCTGTAGAAAAACCTTAAATTTATCAGGTCTACACAGTCCTATGTCACATTATCCTCAAGTAACAAGCAGAATGCAAACCCAAGGTATAAAGGAAAAAAGAAAACTAACACAGAAAAATCCCAGTCTAGTCCAGGTTATAACGAGTAAGTTGCATTAACCAGCTAGTCAATTCAAATCTTTAAAGGATACAAGACTATATACTACTTCTGTAGTAGAAGCTGGAACAGACCAACTGGCCTGGCATAGAGGCCAACAATTAAAATTCAACAGGCCCAAAACTGTAGTTGTGTTTATTTATGTAGTCTGTGAATCTTGCTTCTGAGTTTCTACTTGGTTAAGTTTATTTCATATAGTTTCTTTTTATGGTACCTAGAAGCAAATAAGCTCTTCTATTCTAATTTCTAACCAAACCAAAGTCTTATCCTTAAAATATTGGTACCAAACTCAAATTCTGTTCTTCCCCTATATTGCAAAGCCCGTCCTATATCTAAAAGTTCAGGTCTGTCTATGCACATAGCACGTTAAGCCCCGTCCATATTCGTGCTACTATTTTAAAGGGCCTTTCCCTGCGCCTAAATTAAATGTGTGGTAGTACAACGCAGATCAAAATCACCCTTATCCACATGTTTTGTTTTGTTGGTGGTGGCTGATCGCTAGCGCTTGCCGGGATTGTTGGTGATTGTTGATCACTATCGCTTGTCTCCAGGAAGGGTAATGGCTACTGCAAGATCCCCAGATTATACTAAAAGAATAAGGTAATTATACTAAAAGAATAAGGCTTCATGGTGTATGGAACAATATAAACAAAACCCATCTTGAATCACTTTACATTGCTTGAAATGAGCAAGTAGCATACAATAAAGAAATATAACCAAAAGTGGCCACCACTACTTACCGATAAGAATAGGCAATATATGCAAGCCACTAGCCTCAAAAGAACCTCATTGAATTTAGCCATATAGTTTCTGCTATAAACGACCACCCCAAGTTTCTGTTATAAACGACCACCCTTCAAGATATCCATGCTATCCCTTGCAATGAGTATTTCTCTTGTTTACTACCAGCTCCTTTTGATGAATATCAAGCAAAACCCTTTCTTGCGTAGGCTATTTTTTCTGTACCACAGTTAGTAAACAACCCTTCCTCTGTATATTCATCCTAGTCTGCACCAAAAGTAGGTTTCCCATCTTCAAAACTCACACTTTTTTATTCCTCTGAATGAAGTTCCTTCTCACTGAATTCTCAATGTATTTCTTGTAGGATTATTTGCAAGGCTTTATCAACATTTTTAGCTTTAAATGTTGATGTCTCCATAAAAAGTAGAACTTCCTTCTCAGCAAAATTTCGAGCATCTTCTGTCGATACAATGCGTAAATGTTGTAAATCAGATTTGTTGCCTATTAGCATTATTATTGGGTTGGAATTAGCATGGTCCCTAAGTTCCTTCAGCCATTTTTTCACATTTTCAAAGGTTCGACACCTGGTGATATCATAAAATACGATGAGAGAGTCATTAAGGCTGATAATTGGTTAAAAGTGTATTCCCAACCAAAAAAAGTAAAACAAGTGCTATATTTTGTTTAACTTGAATACTAGCATGCATACACATTCAGATTTCAAAGGTGCTTTCCAATTGAATTGGCATGAAAATGATTTTTAACAGAGTTAAAATATATTATTTTCCTCAGAATTGCAGTAAACAAGAACCCTATTTCCCATTATTCTTCTCTATTTTGTGCATCCACTTACAATTTCTGTGGACGATGCAAGGCCAAACTGGACGCCTGTCAAAGCCGCATGCCGGAACCGGGATTCTTCCATCGTGCCAGTAAACGAAGTGACTGACTTCTTCACTCACTGGCCTTCCTTCCCTCTTCTTAGTCTGCAGGTAAAAAGCAAGCTAGACAACCTTAAAACAACAAGAACCCATATGCTAAATGCTTAAAACAACAATACCCAATAACAACCGTTTGGACACGGAATACCCGTGCAGGGAATTAAGTTGGATCTTAATGACTATAATGAAGAAGATGAACATGGTGATGTCTTGTGCATTATTCATCAAAGGAGGTTGGATATCCTTCACAGTGAAGGATTTATCATGGAACGCGCTTTGAAGACTATGAAGTCACCAAATATCTTATGGATTCGTTGGAAAGGTTGTCCACACTCTTCCTTTCCCTCATGGATTCCAATGAATAATTTAAATATTTTACATGTGTTTGGAAGTGTGTTAAACACATTGTGGCAAAGCGAAGTCGAACCACAGGTAAACATAATTTTTTTTCAATATTTGTATGTTTAGTTGGTATTAAAATCTCAAATGAATTGGAAAGGATATGCAAATGAGAATCGTGATCCACACATAAATATCTTTCTTATGGATGAAACACAACACTTGAATATTTGTCTTTTGCAAGCACCTTTGCATTTGCGGCCTCTTTAGAGGAGTTCTCGATAGATGGATGTGTGCAGCTGAAGAGCATTTAGGGGTTGGAGCATCTAACAAAGCTTTGATGACTGATTGTTAGAGAGTGTGCTAAGCTAGAAGAGTTGCCTAGTATGGAAACATTAACATCTTTAGAGAATTTGTGGGTAGACGAGTATGTGAATCTGGTAAGTATGGAAACATTGGTATCTTTTACTCATGAAAGAACTGTGAATAGAGTTCTGATCTCAAAGAAAGAAATGCAAACATTTCACTTAGATTAGAGGAGCATGGAAGAAAATTCGTACCCCTGTTATATTGACTCGCAGTTTGTTATGTCCAAGAACAAGTTGTATAACTGCCCCCAAATCTACAACATTGCCATGGGACTACAAAATAAAAAATAAAAGACAACTGATTCAAATAAAAAACCTATAAATTTCCATTCCAATCATCATTTAGAATATTATTAACATCACTGTCATGTGAAACGAGCGCAAAACGGAGCCCTAAAATGGTCACGGAAGGCCCAACAGTCACTAGTGATTTTACTGCACCACTTGGCGTCGACGTCTACGTCTTCTATTTTTAGGGCTATCAATGGAAACAAATGGCAAGGGGAAAACCCTATCACTATCCCAAACCCTGTCTGCATTACACAAGCCTCACAAAATCAGTCTCCAAACCCCAAAGAAAGGCCTTAGAAACCTCTATAAGCCTCGAACCCACTGCCAATAATGAATTCCTTTTAACAAGATGAAAATAACCAATAATCATGAATTCCATTTTACAAGCAACAAGACAAAAATATCCATGTATCTTTAACTAAATAGAGATATTTAGTGGTATTAAAGAAAATTGCATAGGCTTCTGGATACCTACATGGACATCTTCGTCGTGTTGAAGGCCATCCGAAGCTAAACAAGGAAGGAACCATTTACGAACCATTTAATCTATAGCAAATGGACCTGGTAGTGTAAGAGACAAAGGCATTGTCTCGCATTTTAGGAATCTCCCGAAGCCTCACAAATACAAAATTACTTCCATCCAATTTCAAACCACTACCTTAATAAAGCCATTGAATCTTGAATGCCTTAATCAACTATGCAACTTGTCACTTAATCAACCCATGCAACTTGCCATGCTCCTGCATGCATCGACTATAACAATGAAGAGTTATCGGAGCATAGGACAGAGCACCAACTTGCCATGCTCTTGCATGCATTGATTGTAACAATGCGGTTGTCAGAGCATGGGACATAGCACAAAATTATTTCTCGTCCTTCTAGGTCTATAGGTGAAAAGCAAGCAACCAAACAACTAAGCCAGCCTAACATAAAAAGAAAATGAAGATTGTGTAGGACAAACAGGACAGCTGGTTATAATAAGTACTTCATTGTCATGTCACTCTTTGGTATACAGACTCAGGCATAGAATGGCCCTGCATTGCTTTTCAATGGCCCCGTGGCAGTTGACATGCGCTTGATTTGAAGTGTGTCTTGGGAGGCGTTGGAATTCTTTTCTTAAAGAAATAAAAACCATTTTCCAATACATGCCAGTACCACTGACTACTTACGCCATCACGCCGCCGGGTCTTGGGGCACAAAAACCCAAGCAAACGTCACCTGCAAACAACCAATAGAAATTAAGTTAAATCAATATTTAAATAATTTAAAAAATAAAATTTAATCAAACTATATTAAAAACATTTGAAAACTAAAAAATTAAATATGCATGTCCAATTAATTGACCTAACCGATTCATAAATATTCCCTGTCGGGAACATAATAATGATTATGATAACAATATTTATTGAAATTAAGTTTGGGTTTTTAAATTTTAAGGATAAAAAATTATTTTCTTTATTTTAATCTTTTTTTATTTTCTCTAAGAAGTTCTAGAAATTTCCAAATTGTTATTCTTTTCATAAGTTAAAGGTTTAGGAAGGTAGATAGCGTAACATATATTTTGAATTTGAGATATAATGTGGGTGCACCCAAGGAATTATGAGAGAAAATGTTTTTCCTCATCAACACTCTTAGTGTCACAAAGATGACAATTTATTTTCACCCATGACATTTTAGGAATTGCCGAACACCCTAATTCACTATGGAGCTCATCACACTTTGTTGTTATTTTAGCAATGTTGGTTTTCTTCTTTACACTAGTTAAAATAAAGAGATTCTTTTGATCTTCTAAATTATAATAGTGTTACACGAGGACACGTTCCTAAGGGTCGAGGGTGCACCCCCCTCGCTCCCCACACCTTGGGTACTTGGAGGTTCATGGAGAAACGTTTATTCTCGTCCCCAATTTGGTGAAACTTGAGGAAATGAGAGGGGAGCTCGTCCCCTTTTTTTGAAGCATGCATCGATGAAGTGGGGGGCACCTACGCACTCCTTCACGAAAATGGGGGGCTCCATGAGACTAGATAAAGCTGAAAATAAGAATAATCAGGGAATATGTGGTGTGTTTAGATGCTAGTGGTGTTCATTAGTAATGATAATATTGCATTCTTAGATATTAAGAAGCAACTTGGTTTCCATGTTTGTCATGTTCTTATACATTAGTTTCCTAGTCATTGTCATGCACTTAATGGAGGAAATAATCTCTTTTATAAGAAGGACATAATAGGGTGTATTTCCTTTAACTTTTATATTATAATTTATAAAAAGATTTTGGAATTTTGTCCATCTTTTAGAACACGATTCTCTAGATATGTTGGCTCGCAAAATTTTGCAATGATATAAGATAACAAGAATAATGAGAGTCTCATAGGAGGTTCTTCTTATCCAAAAGCAAAAATCTCATTGATTTATAACTATTTTCAAGTCTATAATAAGTGTTATACCCTCCATTTATTATTTTCTCAATGCTTTAGTTCAAATCAATATTTTGATGAACATATGATGAAGATCAATTCCAAGATATTTCATGATGTCATTTCCTCCAAGATGTTTTCACGGAAAAAATTAGTATAAATGAAATTTTTGGAGTTGATTATCATAACCTTTGTTTTTCAATGTTAACAGTCAAACTCATACTAGAAAAAACATCATTGAGAATTTTTAGTTAGTTCTTAAGGTTATAGGGACTACCCATCATAAGAACAATAACATCAACATAAAGAAGAAGGACGATGACTGTTCTAGCTAGATTTTTGTTGGCACAACATTCTTCATCCACTTAACCCTATAACTTAATCAATGCATATGCCAAAAAGGGTAGGGGACAAGGGACACACTTTATTAACAACTATATTAGAATTAATTTCTTCAAACCAACCCTTAGAGTTCCTAAACATGGAAATAACATCATCATACATCCTATCATAACAACTCTCAACTTGAAAGGAATTTCCAGCTCTTCTAATCTATTCCAAAGGTAGGTTATTGGTATTACACCATATGTTTCTGTAATTCCAACAAAGAAAAGAAAGCTATTGTTTTATTATTGTGACACTCCTTCGAAATGATCCTAAGCATAACAAGGTATTGTATAGTTTCTTGATAGCACCTAAATCTAGCCTAGCTTTTAGTTCTCTTCCTATGTATTTCTATCACTTTCTAGCCATGTATTGATCATACTTTTCATGATAATTATATAATTTTTTGTTAAAATATGGATAGTAATAATGGTACTATAATTAAAGACTCGATTGTTTTGATCCTTGGTTTTCAAAATAAGAAAATTGAGGTTTTCAATCCATGGTTTAGGGAAACCTTGATTAGCTACTAAACTCATGAGTTTAAGAATGTGATAGATGAATATAGGTCTAACGATTTCTAGAATTTCTACTTGGTATTCTTTGATGTCGCTATCTTTCCTTTTCATAAGCCACTTAACCCCAAACTCTATGTTTTCTAAAGAAAAAACATCTTCCTCTACCTAAAAATCACGAATGTTATTCACGATATCAAAGAATTCGCAAATCTTTCACGCACACACACACACACATATATGACATAATATAATAAAATAGTAAACATATAATGTGATAAGGGGAAACTATTTTTTTTCAATGGTTTTCACTTTTTTTTTTAATATGCACTTTAATTAGTAATCCAAAATAACTTTCTCTTAAGAATTTTGTTTGCCTAGAAAGCCAATTTTTTTACAATTGAACTCTTGACATTTGACAATATGTCAAACAATTAAAATAATTATTGAGAATATATGAGAATATTATTTTTGAAGTTTTTCAATATTTAGTAAATAATTTGGTTTATCTAAATTTGAAAATAAAATGTCAATATCACAAATATTGATTTCCACATAGGACCATGTTATGCCTTCAACAAGCACCCCCGCCCATCCACCTTGTTTTGCCAAAAATGTGGGAACCTCGCTTCTTCTCATGAGTAGAATGAAGTTTGCATAGCATTTTTTTTTTTCATTTTCTTTGCACTTCCTTGTACTCTTTACGAGTCTAGTTAAGGGCATGAATCATTGAATTCCATTGTTCTTTATTTATTACTTGGGTTCAACTTTATTTCCAAAATGAGACTACGTTTTACACCCTCAGTTTCTAAACTGAGTGTATTTGGTGATTTTTATTTCAATTTCTAGATTTATTCAGAAATTAATGTTGATTCACCAATTAAGTCCTCTTATGACATTTTCAATTTCATATATTCCTGATACCTAAGTAATTCCTAATCAATCTATCATCCCTCTTATATGAAATATTTTTTTAATGTCTTCATAACATTGAATTTGAGCCATATTTTAGAATGAAGGCCTTATTTCCCCTTATTCTCTTCTTCCTTTTCCTTTTGAATTTTTATTCCCAACTTTAGCTTCAGGTTTTATCTCTTGATAAAGTTATCCCCAGTCTATTCATTGTTAAAGTTAAGTTTAATCTCTTGATAAAGTTATCCCTTAACATTGCCGCTTTTTAATAGATTCCTAAGTTATCCCTTATCATTGACGATTCTCAACCAATTCCTAAATTAATCTCCATTTTCAATTAAGGCATATTTATTTATTTATTTGAACTCTATACTTGATCCCCACATTAGGTTTCATTTTAGAATTGAAGTCTCATTTAGATATAGTCAAATTTATATCTTGACCCAATGATTCGACCAAATTTAAAAATGAAGGTTTCCCTTCTGACTTTGTTTGAATGGATGCTTCCAACTTACAAATTGAGACTGATTTACAAATTAATACCTTTTTCAGTCTTTTTTTAGAATCTTGAAATGCAAATTTGAAGCAAGTTAACCTCAGAGTCCAATTGTGAAGTGGGATATGAGAACCATTTGATTTTGAACGAGTGTGCGCATTAAATTTTGGGTATTTTCACCATATGTAATGACAACTCGTCGTTCATTTATCCCATTAATTATATGTAGTGGTTAGAAAATGTCATTCCTGATATGAAGAATGAATGGAACTATAAGGGGGTCTATATTGACTTCAGAGGTCTTAGATTATTCGATTTTTGGTTGTTTAAAACTTTGATCATAAATGTGTGAATTGATAAGTAGGTCAATCAAATTTGAACATAAAATGTTTTTCACATAATTCAAATTGTCTTGTTTGAGTTGATCATCACTATTAAAATGAAAGGCTTGCAATAATAAATTTTTCTATTTCTATTGATAACATTTATGCTGAAAAAAAACCATAAAGCATTCTCTTATAATTCACCAACTCACTTATTAGTTAATTACACTGAACAAGTATTCATTTCAAAAAACCTATTTTTAATCTTATTTGAATATACCAATTTTTGTTTGAAATATCACATGTAACCCACATTTAAATCAAATGTATAGTTTTCTATTATTGTTATTAGATATAGTTTATTTAAAGTTTTCTTGAATTTGAAATTGGAAAGTTCAAATATTCTACTTTTCTTAGAATACATATTTTTTTAGATTAATTAAAAAAAAAAATACATGTTTCTTAGATTAATTCAAATTTTTTATTATTAAACATCATTAAATTTATAAATACGATTTTACTTCAACTGACATTTGAATACTTTATCATCTAAGATTAAACACATAAACTTTGACATTTAAATGCGTTATCACCTTAGATTAAACACATAAAACTGGTTCCTTCCACCTCACATAAGAACCATTTTGAAATACAAATCGTTCTCATCTTAGATTAAACACATAAACCTTGTTCCTCCCATTTCACATATTCTTTTCATCCATTGAGAACCATTTGAAATCCAAATCTTAAAGAACATATGCAAACTTGATTATTTTCAAGCTTAACAGGATTCGAATAATGGTTTTCATTCCAAAAGTATTTAAGATCTATGACCACCATAGTGAAATGTGGCTCAAATCAAGGTCGACATTTCCTAACCTTCAAAAACATTTTTAATTCGAACTACTAAAATGAAATTGATATGGTATTAAGAAAATAAAAAATTAACCTAGTTTTAGATCCATTATTGTTTAGTTTACTCACATGCATATATCTTTTGATGATTCCAAAGGATATAGGAGAAGAAACAATGTGATCCATGAGAACATGGCAACTAACAATTTATTTGAACTAATTTCATGGAAACTAAGCATTATGTTGAGCCAATTTTGATAGCAATAGAATAACTAGTTTTAGAAACAAAACCATTAATTAAGAAAGAAAATGAATTCACTAAAGGAATGAAACATGTTAAGGATATTATTAAACTAACATAGATATATCTTAAAAAGGATTTACCTAACGTTGGAAGGTATCAAATCTCTCTAACTCCAAACCCTTTTTTAGAGTGGAAATGTTGAGGAAATATGAATGAAATGTTTAAGGTTTTAATTTGTAATCTTATATATGTGGTTCTAAAAAATATTTTAAATCTAAATTGAGTCGACATGTTCTTTTTTTATCACATTTTGTTATTTTTAATAAAGGAAATGTGTCATCTCTAGGATGAGCATAAAAAGTTTTACACATCTTCCCCATATATACATACATACATTTAAAAGTGATTTTTTTTTTTTTATATTTAACAAGATTATTATATATGTTTTTTATTATATATAATTATATTTATTTGTTTATATATATATTTAATAAAAAAAATCATTATATAGTTAAAACATGGTACATTCAATTAATGTATGGAAATTTCTTGTTTGTGGAATGAGATATATCCCCACTCATATCCCAACTTCTTGGGATTGTGACTTCCATTTTCTCCAAAGTTATTATAAGCATTACATTTAATTTTATTATTATTATTTTAAATTAATAATTTAATTTTTATAAAAATTAGTGTATTTATTTGTTATTTTATTGAAATAAATTTGAAATATTAAAAGATAAAAAATATATATAATTTATTTGTAAAAAGAATTTTTCTATGATGATGATGATGATTAACGTCCACTAAGATCAACTTTGGTTTATCAGACCTTAAGAAGGAAAATACTTGGTTTACTTTAAAATCTTGTTCCTGTGCTCAAAAAGCTTGCTAAGAAGCTTTCCAAGCCCACTATAGTTTTGGCAAGTTAGGAGGTTATAAAGGTTTGTATTGTAACAAATACTATGAAACCTAGATCTAATGTGGGTGTAAGCAAGGCACTCTAAGAGAAAGCGATTTTCACCCTCAATGCTCATAGACTCACACATATGGAAAACCCTTTCCACCCATGTAGTTTTAGGAATAGACCAACGCCTTGTTTCACTATGGATTTCATGAGAGTTCGTTCTAAACTTGGTTGTATTAATTTTCTTCCATGAGCTAGTTACTATCAAGACATACTCTGATCCTACAAGTTAGGATTAATGACCTCCTTATAGTATCTTAATTTTCTCTTAACCGATAAATTTTCTTCACACCAGAATTTCTCTTTAAACTTAGAAGTAATAATATTTTTGACATTGCCAATGTTCTGCAAAATGTCGTTTTCATTAATTCCGCAATGGTTTAACCAAGCCATGGTATCTTTACACCAAGTCTCTCGTTTTTTATGTTATTTATCTTATGCTAGTACATCAGTTACCTAGTCATAGCAATGCTCTCGGTGGGGGAAAGGCCCACTTCTATGAGGAGAATAGGATAAGGCGTATTGCTTTTAATTTTGATGTTATAAGTTACAAACCGCTTCTAGATTTGCTCAATCTTCATCCAAGATTCTCTAGAAATACTGTACCCCATAAAATATATAATACTTGTATGTTATTTCATATATATGATGATGATGTTTAACGTCCCCTGAGACCAAACTTTGGTCTATAGGACCTAAAGAAGAGAATTACACTACAACAAAAACTGGATTTAGCGTCGGATTTTAGTGTAATTTTTTCCTAATTTTGGTGAACAATCTGGCGCTAAACCTGGTGCTATTGTACAATTTCGTAAAACGCCATCTATTGCATCTTTTTTTCCGTCCTTTTTAACATCCAATTTTGCGTCCATTTTTGCGCCCAATTTTTTGCATCTTTTGTTACACCCTTATTTTCGTCCAATTTTGCATCTTGTATTGCATCTTTTTTTGTGTCATTTGTTACATCCTTGTTTGCACCTAGTTTGATGCTCAGTTTTGCATCCAATGTTGCGTCTTATTTTGCTCCTTTTGTTTCATCGATTCTTGCACCCAATTTTGCACCATGTTTTGCATCAAATTATGTGTCCAATTTTGCATCTAGCATTGCATCTAGATTTGCATCCAAATTTGGGCCCAATATTGCATCTAGTTTTGCATCCAATTTTACTTATAATGTTGCATCCATTTTTTCATCTAATTTTGCATCTTGTTTTACGTCTTTTTTTGTATCGATGTCTATGCCTAATGTTTCATCTTGTTTTACATCATATTTTGCATCTAGGTTTGTACCTAGTGTTGCATCTTGGTTGATGTCTTTTTCACATCTATGTTTGAGCCCAATGTTGCACCCAGTGTTGCGCCTAGTGTTGTTCCTAGTTTTGTGCCCATGTTTGTATCTAATATTGCATCCAGTTTTGTGTACAATGTTGCATCCCATATTGCATTCAATATTACGTCTAGTTTTACATCCAATGTTTCGTCTCATCTTGCATCCAATATTGTGTCTCATTTTAAGTTTTTGTTTGCATCAAGTGTTGCTTCCAGTTTTGCACCTGGTGTTACACCTATTTTTATGTCCATCGATACACCATATTTTGTGCTCAATTTAATGTCCAATTTTACGTCTAGTTAGGAGTCCACTTTTGCATCTATTGTTGCGTATAGTTTTGGGCCTACTATTGCATCTAGTTTTGAGTCATTAATTGTGTCTAGTGTTGAGTCTCCTTTTGCATCCAAATTTGCTTTTACTGTGACATCCATTTTTGTGTCCACATTTATGTCTGACATAACGTCCACTTTTGCATCCACTTGTGTGTTTGGTGTGACGTCCACTTTTACATCTTGTTTTGTATTTAGTGTTGCGTCTAATATTGCATCCATCTTGCACTACTACATTTCTTACCTTTAGAAATACACTGCAATATCATTAGGGCATGGAGGAATCGAACCACCAACCTCCTGCTTGTAAGGCAGGCGCTCTTCCATTGAGCTAGAACCCTGTAAGAATCGAGAAGAGAAGCAATATTAACACAGATTTCATCATTTGAATTCTAATAAAACACATTAAGATCCAAAGACAGTCATGCTTAAAATCCAATTTATTTTTCCAAACACATTAATAAGCACAAAAATCTACCGTGATCAGGAAACAAAATATCCTAAACAATTACACAATCTGTTAAAATGGTTTGTAAAAGGGTCTTAGAGAACAAGATAATGTATTGATGCATACCTAATAACCTAAACTTGAGAAGGACAAAGAATAAGGATCTGTTTAAGAAATAGTTGTAGAATCCAATTGAGGATTGTGTGTTTCTACATAAATGTTTCTATTCATTGATTATGTGATTTTGTTAAGCAATGGGATGGTAAGAGAAGCACTCATGAATGGTTATTAAAAGAAGATGCCCACCTCAACATTCTTTAAGCCTCACCTGAAATCTAGTTGTTGTTTCAATTTTCATCATGCTAGGAATAAGCTGTCCAGTTTTGGTGAGACCTCTGGATTTACATGGACAACAGTAAAACCCTAATTGTGATGAAGGAAATAATTTCATCTGCACAAGTGAACTTTCAATTATATTAAAAACAAATCTTGGTGAATGAAATAAATTGAACGCAGATTGAAAATGATAGTGTCATCATGTTAGTGCACTTGATTAAGCATCCTATTTTGACATCCTCTTGAAGACTTTTTTCAGAAGTTCAGATACTCTCTTTGACAACTAAATACGTAGGTGTTCTCTTTTACAACAAAAATAAGGTTATTGAACAGAATCTAGATTGAAAATATTTAAGTGCACATAACAAGATACATGGACTCAAAATTGTTTTTAGTTAATGTTGTTTCTAGATGGTACATTTCATCTTCATAAAGTTATTGTCTAAGTTGTTGTCTTTGGTTATTTTAGTGTGCATTTCAGCATTTTAATGCAACATTCTGAATCTTAACCTCCTTTCTTAAACAAGCTAGTACATTTTTTTTCGGTACATTCCCTAACTGTTTACAACACTGGAGTCAGATTGTTATTGATATGTTGTGCAGGACCTTTGACCCTCTAGAATCTAGACATGTATGCATGACCAATTAAAATGTTCATAATGACCAACCAGTTCGAATTGGTGTTTTAACATTACTTAAAGGAAAAACAAATAAAGTGGGAAGGCTAGGTTTACCATTTGTAAGGAGACTACTATTATCCCCATGAAATAGAGAGAGAATTAGTTAATTATTTTGTCCCATAATAGACCACAAATATCAAAACATCGTCAGTGTAGAAACCACTTGTCACCAATTAGATGCCTTCCAATATTCCAATAAAGTGCCTAATCTCCTCAATGGACCCTTATCCAAGGTCCATTCCATTTTAGATATCAAATGTGCAGCCTATGAGGATTGAAAATCCCAATATTATAAAGACCTTTACTTTGGTCTGGTCATGGAATCCATCCAACAACCCACTGTGGTCAATCAAAGCCCTTTCGTAGACTACAAAGATCAAGATGGCTTTCTTTACAAGTTGAATCAATTGTGTGTTCCAGCTAGATCAACTTTCCTTCTGCTTATCAAGGAGGCCCATTCTTCATCCCATGGAGGACATTTTGGTGTACAGAAAATTATGTTGCACCCGCAAAGGTACTTCTTTTGGCCTTCCATGTGGAAAGAAGTGGAATATTACATCTAGAGTTGTTCAAATTGTAGCCAAAACAAACTTGCCAACATGAATCTTGGGTTGTACTAGTCTTTGGCACTTCTCTATAGGGCTTGGATTTCTTCTAGCCTGTTTGGGGCTATTTTGGATTACCATTGACCAACATTTCTGATCATTAGTCCAAATTTCCTAGTGATTTGGAAAATCCTCATGGAAGCCTTTCGGTTGTATACATCGGTTCTCTACTACATTCAATCCACAAACTAATGGCCAAACTAAGATAGTGTAACATAATCTTGGTTCATGCTCTCTGCCTCAACCATCAATAGAACAAATAATGGGATCAATACCTGCATATTTCGCAACATAGTTACAACAAATCTTCCCTTGTGCAAGACACTTTCCTTTTGATCTTTGTTTTGGCTTTCAACCTCTTAGCTCCAATTTCTCTCCCAAATCCATCCACATCCCACCAATAGAAGTAGTAAGACAAAGATATTTTGTGCAGAACTTGGTCAAGATCCAAAGTAATGTTCAGGACATCCTTCAATAGACACATGCTGAATACAAAGCACTATACGACTGACATCAAGTTGCTACACATTTTCAAGTTGGTGATTGAGTTTGGTTGCATTTGGACAAGCATTGCTTCAAAAATCAACAAATGGGTGCCAATGCTTTCAAGTTGGACCTTCTACCATAGTTAGGCACCCATGACGTGGTGAATGTCAACCAGTGGAAGGGATATGAACCACCTCATTTAAAGGATGTGTCCAGTCACACATCTGGAGGTCACAATTCTAGATTGTCAGCTTCCCTTTCCTGAAGATACTCTTTTTTATGTATGCACTCGATCCACTAGGCAGTGTCACATCACTACCTACTTGGTGTGCTGCACAGGCATGTTTCCCACTCAGGGTTAATGGCTGCTGCAATCAACATCTTCTTCTTACACTAGTATGTTCTTATTTTAGCTATGTGGATCTTCTTCTTATTTTAGCTATGTGGATCAATCTCATGAGAGTATGTTCTTATTTTAGCTATGTGGATATTCTTCTTTACACTAGTTGAAACATAGAGATAAGCTTGATCTTCAAGATTAGGTTTGATGACTCCTTGTAATATCTTAATTTTCTCATATCCTCTAAATTTGTATCATGCCACAACTTCTCTTTGAAATCATCTATATTTTCCAAAGTGACATTTTCGTCAATCCCCCACATCTTTAACCAAGACATGACATCTTTATGCCAACCTCACTTAAGAATTAGGTGGTTTTAATTGGAATTTAAAGCAATTTTTGGAAGTCTCTAGTCTCCCAAGTTTAATTTTTTCTTCTACATTAGGTACCTAGTCATAGCTACACTCTCAATGGGGGAAAGACAGAATTTAATCAAGAGAAAATGATATGTTGCATTGCTTTTCATTTTAGGATTGTAAGTTTAAAAATGCTTATTGTTTTCCTCAATCCTTCTCCAAAATTCTCTAGAGAGGTTGTAGCCCCAAACTTCACACCCATACAAGAGAACGAGACTGACGAGAGTTTCAAAGAGGAATTTATTTTTATACCACATCACGGTGTTTGTCGACTTACAATTGTTTTCAATACCAAAATAAGATTTTCGCCACCCATTGATCCTTTTATCCATGTTTTCGTACCAATTAATCTTGCAATGGATATCAATCCCAAGATATTTTCTAGCAAAATTTTTTAGGGGAAGCAATCCATATTATGCTAAGAACTAGTTTGTAAAATATAGAGCTTGGGAAAAAATATTTACAATTAAGTAAGATGTCCTTCCAATGTGAGGGAAGAACAATTTCAAGATCAAGCCTTGATAGAGCTTCTTTCTAAACCACTTTTGCATAATCACATTACAAGAATAAGTATTTGGTTGTTTCTTCTTCTTCTTTTATAAAGAATAAATGTTAATGGTCCAACAATTTGTCTTTTTCTTTAAGTTGTTAGCAATAATGGTTTTCCCATGAGTGAGAACACAACAAAAACATTAGTTTTAGGAACTCCACCAGAGAACTAGAGATTATGCCACATTACTGATGATGGAGAAAGAGGTAAGGAATGCATGAACCTTTCATAACCTTCCTTAATTGTATAGATTCCATTCATTCCTAAACCTCTAGTATATATAGTTGAGTTACTAATAGGAGAAACACCTTGAAGGAAAGAAAGAAGGTCCTTGAAGGGGTACTGTAGATCACTTGAGATACTAAGCTACTTTAGATTGGGACCATTTACTATATTGGTCCCAATCTAAGATATCATATAGAGTCCTGATACCTTTGCAAAGCATCCAATCCTTAATTTATCCCTCAACATTCTATGTAAGCCAGTGGAGGTCCCTAGGATTTTATCATCTCAAAGATCTGACTTTTTTTCCCATTTTGATGGATCGAACAGACCACATTTTGAATCAACTTTCCCACCACCATAGATAGGTCGAAGCATGGATACCCATGAACCTGAACCTGCCCAGACACGCGTCTCAAGTTCTATTGACCAATGCACAACCCAATGGATCATTGGAATGATTTGCACGTCTTCGCCCGAGTGACAATAATGGCTACAACAAACCCAATTGAAATTTCAAAATGCCAACCAACTTCTGCCTCGGCCCTGTAATTTTATAAAATCATTCTCGTCTGCAACGTGATTAACAGCTAACTTCTCTCAATACGTTTTCTTTAAACAGGTGTTTCTTATGCATAGGAAATTGCCCATTTAGTATCCTTATGTCAGGCCTTCAAAGGCCATGATTTGCTAGTCATAAATATATGATTTGTTTACAGTTCCATCATAAATCCAATCCACCAGATTTTCCAAAACATCAAATGAATATTTCATTTCCAGACAAACAAGCCCAGATAAATATTTCCATTCCAGACAACCATGTGTCTATTTATGTCACACAGCGCTGCAAGTATTTATGTCATAACCAGAGCAATGACAATAGATACTAGTCTAGTCTGGCATGCACCATCTTCAAGAACTGACCCATGTTATCCTCTTAAATGCTGTAGAATTTTTAATATTCATACAACTGTATTGAATTCCTGCGTATTGAATTCCTACCCGTTATATAGTATAGATAGACTGGATTACTAATCTGTCAATAACAGGTCTTTCTGATTCTTAGTACCAAGCCTGGCTGATCTGATTCTCTCTATCAATGGCTGGTGCAGTTATAATAAAATGCCTTGCATGGGTACATTGCATATTTATGATCAGTATTGCTTACAAATCTCAGATGTGCCAGTCACAAACTGGTTCAACAGCTTCTTTTATTTTGGGGGACTCTCTGGTGGATGCAGGAAACAATAACTATATTTTCTCTCTGTCTAAGGCTGATAATGCACCTAGACAGAGAGACCACATTTTGAATCAACTTTCCCACCACCATAGATAGGTCGAAGCATGGATACCCATGAACCTGAACCTTCCCAGACACGCGTCTCAAGTTCTATTGACCAATGCACAACCCAATGGATCATTGGAATGATTTGCACGTCTTCGCCCGAGTGACAATAATGGCTGCAACAAACCCAATTGAAATTTCAAAATGTCAACCAACTTCTGCCTCGGCCCTGTAATTTTATAAAATCATTCTCGTCTGCAACGTGATTAACAGCTAACTTCTCTCAATACGTTTGCTTTAAACAGGTGTTTCTTATGCATAGGAAATTGCCCATTTAGTATCCTTATGTCAGGCCTTCAAAGGCCATGATTTGCTAGTCATAAATATATGATTTGTTTACAGTTCCATCATAAAGCCAATCCACCATATTTGCCAAAACATCAAATGAATATTTCATTTCCAGACAAACAAGCCCAAATAAATATTTCCATTCCAGACAACCATGTGTCTATTTATGTCACACAGCGCTGCAAGTATTTATGTCATAACCAGAGCAATGACAATAGATACTAGTCTAGTCTAGCATGCACCATCTTCAAGAACTGACCCATGTTATCCTCTTAAATGCTGTAGAATTTTTAATATTCATACAACTGTATTGAATTCCTGCGTATTGAATTCCTCCCTGTTATATAGTATAGATAGACTAGATTACTAATCTGTCAATAACAGGTCTTTCTGATTCTTAGTACCAAGCCTGGCTGATCTGATTCTCTCTATCAATGGCTGGTGCAGTTATAATAAAATTCCTTGCATGGGTACATTGTATATTTATGATCAGTATTGCTTACAAATCTCAGATGTGCCAGTCACAAACTGGTTCAACAGCTTCTTTTATTTTTGGGGACTCTCTGGTGGATGCAGGAAACAATAACTATATTTTCTCTTTGTCTAAGGCTGATAATGCACCTAGACAGAGAGACCACATTTTGAATCAACTTTCCCACCACCATAGATAGGTCGAAGCATGGATACCCATGAACCTGAACCTGCCCATACACGCGTCTCAAGTTCTATTGACCAATGCACAACCCAATGGATCATTGGAATGATTTGCACATCTTCGCCCGAGTGACAATAATGGCTGCAACAAACCCAATTGAAATTTCAAAATGCCAACCAAATTCTGCCTCGGCCCTGTAATTTTATAAAATCATTCTCGTCTGCAAAGTGATTAACAACTAACTTCTCTCAATACGTTTGCTTTAAACAGGTGTTTCTTATGCATAGGAAATTGCCCATTTAGTATCCTTATGTCAAGCCTTCAAAGGCCATGATTTGCTAGTCATAAATATATGATTTGTTGACAGTTCCATCATAAAGCCAATCCACCATATTTGCCAAAACATCAAATGAATATTTCATTTCCAGACAAACAAGCCCAGATAAATATTTCCATTCCAGACAACCATGTGTCTATTTATGTCACACAGCGCTGCAAGTATTTATGTCATAACCAGAGCAATGACAATAGATACTAGTCTAGTCTGGCATGCACCATCTTCAAGAACTGACCCATGTTATCCTCTTAAATGCTGTACAATTTTTAATATTCATACAACTGTATTGAATTCCTGCGTATTGAATTCCTCCCTGTTATATAGTATAGATAGACTGGATTACTAATCTGTCAATAACAGGTCTTTCTGATTCTTAGTACGAAGCCTGGCTGATCTGATTCTCTCTATCAATGGCTGGTGTAGTTATAATAAAATGCCTTGCATGGGTACATTGTATATTTATGATCAGTATTGCTTACAAATCTCAGATGTGCCAGTCACAAACTGGTTCAACAGCTTCTTTTATTTTTGGGGACTCTCTGGTGGATGCAGGAAACAATAACTATATTTTCTCTTTGTCTAAGGCTGATAATGCACCTAGACAGAGAGACCACATTTTGAATCAACTTTCCCACCACCATAGATAGGTCGAAGCATCGATACCCATGAACCTGAACCTGCCCAGACACGCGTATCAAGTTCTATTGACCAATGCACAACCCAATGGATCATTGGAATGATTTGCACGTCTTCTCCCGAGTGACAATAATGGCTGCAACAAACCCAATTGAAATTTCAAAATTCCAACAAACTTCTACCTCGGCCCTGTAATTTTATAAAATCATTCTCGTCTGCAACGTGATTAACAGCTAACTTCTCTCAATACGTTTGCTTTAAATAGGTGTTTCTTATGCATAGGAAATTGCCCATTTAGTATCCTTATGTCAGGCCTTCAAAGGCCATGATTTGCTAGTCATAAATATATGATTTGTTTACAGTTCCATCATAAAGCCAATCCACCATATTTGCCAAAACATCAAATGAATATTTCATTTCCAGACAAACAAGCCCAGATAAATATTTCCATTCCAGACAACCATGTGTCTATTTATGTCACACAATGCTGCAAGTATTTATGTCATAACCAGAGCAATGACAATAGATACTAGTCTAGTCTGGCATGCACCATCTTCAAGAACTGACCCATGTTATCCTCTTAAATGCTGTGGAATTTTTAATATTCATACAACTGTATTGAATTCCTGCGTATTGAATTCCTCCCTGTTATATAGTATAGATAGACTGGATTACTAATCTGTCAATAACAGGTCTTTCTGATTCTTAGTACCAAGCCTGGCTGATCTGATTCTCTCTATCAATAGCTGGTGCAGTTATAATAAAATGCCTTGCATGGGTACATTGTATATTTATGATCAGTATTGCTTACAAATCTCAGATGTGCCAGTCACAAACTGGTTCAACAGCTTCTTTTATTTTTGGGGACTCTCTGGTGGATGCAGGAAACAATAACTATATTTTCTCTCTGTCTAAGGCTGATAATGCACCTAGACAAAGAGACCACATTTTGAATCAACTTTCCCACCACCATAGATTGGTCGAAGCATGGATACCCACGCACCTGAACCTACCCAGACACGCGTCTCAAGTTCTATTGACCAATGCACAACCCAATGGATCATTGGAATGATTTGCACGTCTTCGCCCGAGTGACAATAATGGCTGCAACAAACCCAATTGAAATTTCAAAATGCCAACCAACTTCTGCCTCGGCCCTGTAATTTTATAAAATCATTCTCGTCTGCAACGTGATTAACAGCTAACTTCTCTCAATACGTTTGCTTTAAACAGGTGTTTCTTATGCATAGGAAATTGCCCATTTAGTATCCTTATGTCAGGCCTTCAAAGGCCATGATTTGCTAGTCATCAATATATGATTTGTTTACAGTTCCATCATAAAGCCAATCCACTAGATTTGCCAAAACATCAAATGAATATTTCATTTCCAGACAAACAAGCCCAGATAAATATTTCCATTCCAGACAACCATGTGTCTATTTATGTCACACAGCGCTGCAAGTATTTATGTCATAACCAGAGCAATGACAATAGATACTAGTCTAGTCTGGCATGCACCATCTTCAAGAACTGACCCATGTTATCCTCTTAAATGCTGTAGAATTTTTAATATTCATACAACTGTATTGAATTCCTACGTATTGAATTCCTCCCTGTTATATAGTATAGATAGACTGGATTACTAATCTGTCAATAACAGGTCTTTCTGATTCTTAGTACCAAGCCTGGCTGATCTGATTCTCTCTATCAATGGCTGGTGCAGTTATAATAAAATGCCTTGCATGGGTACATTGTATATTTATGATCAGTATTGCTTACAAATCTCAGATGTGCCAGTCACAAACTGGTTCAACAGCTTCTTTTATTTTTGGGGACTCTCTGGTGGATGCAGGAAACAATAACTATATTTTCTCTCTGTCTAAGGCTGATAATGCACCTAATGGAGGATATTTGCTAAGAGATTTGTAGCTTTCAGAGAACTTTTTCACAAAGTAATCCTTATATTCGACTTGAATATCTACAAAATAGGGCAGTTCGTAATTCCCTATTCCAATACCAAACTCAAAAATCAAAAAACTATTAAAAGTAACCAGAAAACGTACGGAAACTCATCTTGATCTTCCAATCAAAGCCACAATCATGTTAATTAGCAAGAACTATAGGGATGCCCTTGTTGCAAGCACTAAAGCGATTACAATAAAAACCCAAATTCTACTGTTGTAAAAATGCTCTGAAAGCCCTAAAAGGGAAACCAAAGATGCATGAAATTCCTAATGAATCATTATCATCTGAAATAAAACCCCTGCGATCTCTATCACTCTTCAAAATAGCATAATCAAATCCTACCTTCTTCGAGGGCCTTGCAGGCTTACAATAATCAGACATAACTCTTCGTGGAAGTAGGATCGGAAAGAATTTATGAAATAAGAGGTAAGAGGTCTTGTAAACCCTCCTTTAAAATCTCTAGCGATTCGAGAATCTAGTATATGCAAAGATCTAGGGCTTCATCAAGGAAGAACACCTCAAAGCTATAAAACGGCTCTGTAAGAGAGCTATAAAAGAGAAAAAACACAGATAAAGGGTTTCTGTAACCCTCAAAGCTAGAAAAATGGCGCCCTTTTCATTTTCTAAAAGCTAAAATGGAATATGCTTGATGGCACTAATGCATAAATTTCACACCCATCCCATTGGGTCGTAGTATCCTGAGCAAATTCCTAAATCTTAATGGTAATGTCATCCTTGTAAACCAAAGGAAGCTTCTGAACAATATTATGTCTCTCATACCTACATGCTCTTCCATCCAATATGTCCAATAGAGTATCAATAACAAATGTGCGGATCTTCTAAAAAATGGTATCATCCAAAACCGCAACATGAACAAACAGGAAGAAAGTTTCCACTATAAGTGACAGTTTGTGATCTAGATTGTTATCCACATCGACAGGACCATGATTGACAGTTGTAAAAGTTATGAAAAATATCTTCCCTCTGCTAGCCAAAACCCTTTTAGTTGACAGGAAATCTCAAATGCATGCAAAATGAAAAAGGAAAAAGCGTAGAGCATAGAACTTACCAATAAATTTTTTTTGATTGGAATCTTTGGCCTTTGCGAGCTTCTTCTCCAGATCTTCCAGCATCTTGATCTCCCATTGAAGGTGTTGGATGGTGAAGAGAGCCCCCAGCCCATGCCTAACACATGCTCCGAAGTGTCTGCACAACCTAGGGGCATATTTGAGGAACTAAATAGATCGGTCAGATTCCACTCAAATAAAGCCTCCAAATCGCACATTGCAGCGATTGGGAAACTCTGCAATATCTGATCATTAAGAAGATGATAATCTGGGAATTTTTTTTCAAATTTTAACTGGCGAGAAAATGAAAAGGGCGCTACCTTGCAAGAATAAGAAAACTACATCGAGTGAACAAAAAAATGAGTGACCTGGTTGAGTGATCCAGAGAATGCATGTGAGCATATCGGTGGATCAATTGAGATAGAAACTTACAAGGGTTCAAGGGTTTCCTTTCGACTCTGTTTCAACAGGTAGAGGTGGGAAAATGTGCACCATTTGCTCACACGTGAGTCAAATTAAATTCAAATTAAATTCAGTTAAATAACTTTTAAAAAGAAATTTGTGATGCTTTTATACCAACTATATTGTGTGATCGAATTAAATTCTTTACATGAATAAGTTAATAGGAGATAATGCTTATGAACAATGTAGAGTTTAGACAAATTTGGACGGTATATATTTTTATTAGATTGAATTGTATATCAAAATTTTAAAAATAAAAACTAAAGTAATAGTTTAAAAAAAAAATTAAATTAAATTAAAGATCAACTTTGAGAGCATTTATGCATTCAAATATATTGTTTTAATATAATGGAGAGAAGAAGCCAAAACCTTATGTGTTGGAGAAACCTTGTCCAAAAGCACAAATCTTAATAAAGGAGCGACTTACCACATAGCCTCTCGTGAGATTAATGAGGTTCATGATTTTATTATTGGGATGGAAATTAAGTAGGAATCACCCTAAGGAGGGTAGTGA
>LPNX011036667.1:0-20631 GCA_001517045.1 Pseudotsuga menziesii
ATTCAAATAAAAAGGTGACTAGCCAATATTGGCTAGACGAGCAGACGGATCAACTGATACACTGGAATCATACTTTGAACAAGTCTGTCAACCGGCGGCTCCTCAGGCAACCCAACTTATGGTACAAAAAGTTGGATAACACACCCCATAACCAACGCACCGACGTTATCTCGATAAATACTCAGGTAGTGGGCAAATTCCAAGTGTGGGCGTCGGGCAACCCAATCTAGACACTCGCTGGTTAAATTCTCTGAACACCTAGCTTGTGATTCCAGACTGGTCCGTCATGTCTTCGAACAGAGCCACTGAAAGTATTTCCGGGTAGCTTTCCTAGACACCTTAAGCAAGATCATCTTTAAAATTTACAATAAAATAAACCAAGAACAATTGCAAAACGATTTCACAAACACTACTATTGAGACTTCTATTCCAGCATTCACAAGCACGTTTTGATTCCATATTGGCACTGGTCTTAAACTTCCATGCATCGCCTTGATCTGGACCATTTCTCCCTAATGTTTGCTTAAATCATTATCTATCTATGGATGCATTTAATTTCCAAGTCATCTTTGTATTGTTCGTCTCAAATCTTGTGTTTTGTAATTGCAACGTGGATTGCTCATTTTATTATAAAGTTGCAATCATTCAAAAACTCCTAAAAAACATCCATCCGCATCATAACATCAAAAACACTTAAACACATTGAGCCATAGAAAACTCTTTGTTAGGGACGACCCCCCTTGGCTTCGTTAGGAGTTAGCCTAAACGGAGGATCTAGGAATAGGTGACAATACCTGGGTCTGTGCTTGCCCCAAGGCCACACCTCTCCCACTTTCTCAAGTGAGGAGACAGCTTTCAGAAGATTTCTGCTGCTGGTGTGCAATCGACGGACAACACCACTAAACCCAGTTGTAGTAGAAACTCCTTTTCAACACTGGGGTATTGATTTTATTGGGCCCTTTGATCAGAATTCATGTAATGGATATAAATACATCTCAGATTACTTTACTCGGTGGATTGAAGCTATACCAACTAAGAAGTGTACAGCTGCAGTAGTAGTCAAATTCCTGGAAGAAAACATTGTCTTACGGTATGGATGTCCTATAAAGATAACCACTGACAATGCTAAATCTTTTAGCAAGCTAGAGATGTCAACGTTTCATGAATCATGGAATTACATTATCCCATTCGTCTAATTATTACCCCCAAGGTAATAGTCTCGTTGAATCTAATAATAAGAATTTGATTAAGCTTTTGGAAAGAATGGTTGGGTTAAATAAGAGAAGTTGGGATAACAAACTAATAATAAGAATTTGATTAAGCTTTTGGAAAGAATGGTTGGGTTAAATAAGAGAAGTTGGGATAACAAACTAAAGTTTGCACTATGGGCCGATAAAACGACAGTAAAAGGAATCACAGGCAAGGCTCCTTTGAAATTAGTTTATGGGCAAGATTGTAGGCTTCCAATTAATATGCAAATCCCAATATATGAGTTGTTACAACAATGTACTTCAGATCGGGAAGTATTTCAAGCAAGAATTGACAAGTTAGTGGAACTTGATGAAGTAAAAAGGATGGCATTTGACAAAATTGTTATTGAACAAGAGAGACTTAAAGGAGCTTTTGATCAAAGAACAAGAGATGTGAAATTCGTAATAGGAGACATAGTTTTGCTATGGGATAAATTAAAAGAGAAGCCTGGTAAACATGGAAAGTTGGAAAAAATAAGGATGAGTCCATATCGAGTATCTAGTATAGCCAGAAAAGGATCAGTTTATTTAGAAACTCTGGACGGGGATGAATTTGAACTTCATGTGAATGGGCTTTTGTTAAAACATTACTTCCCGCCCACCGTGTGAATCTTGTCTTGCCTAGTAGGGTAGAGTAGGTAGGACCTGAATACGCCTTTCCAGGCAGTAGTGTAGCTTTTTAGTCTTGCACCTTTTGTCTCTTCCTGAAGCTTACCTTTCAAAGCTCCTAGAGCAGTCTCGAGTTTTAGCCATTTTACCTGCATAGTAAAATCAAACTTTCCTTAAAAGTTATAGTTATAGATTAGATTTATTTTATGCTTTTTAGTTTCATGCACTTCAGTTTTAGTACTTTATTTTATCCACACAGCGTTCAGACGACCGGTCTATGAGTTTGGTATATCTCTTGACATTTTGCAGGTAGTTGGTGACATTTTGGTAGCGGTTGCAGAGCTGGATTGATGGATCAAGGATGCAAATAGCAGAGTGCGAGGCCCAGAGATTATGAGGTTCTCAAGTGCTCTATTCAGCAGAGCACTTGTCCCAACTGGAGCCAAATGTTATCACATCTATAGTAGTCGGGCTACCATATTCTATTTTTCAAATTCCAGTACACTTTTTCAGTCAGTTCCCTTACATATGAGATGTTGAGATGAGCATCTAAGATGGATCATTATTTGATGATGGACTATAGTACTCTCCCATGCCATGACTGAGTCTCAAAACACTCAGATTTGAGGACTAATGTAGTCATTTAGCCATTTGCAGAGCAGTCAATAGTGCCCAAAGTTGCATCAGTAGTTCTTCATTGGACAGATGTTGGTTCAGATTGATTATTTACATGTATATAACTCAGCAGATACTATCTTGTGTTATGGTTATCATTGCTTTTATATTCATTCTTGTGACATGTCTTAGCATCTAGTGTCATGATCTGGCGGTCATATAAATATGTGGACTTGGATGTATTGATATTATGTATGTATGTCCCTACTTAGACCTAGAAGTTCTTGACCCATACTCATTGGTAGTCACCCTTTATCCTAACCATTTGATTTTTAGCCTTCACCCTTCACTAGCAAATTGATCACAACTATGAAGTGAGTATGGTCTTGAAAGTTTGGTCTGAGTTATAGTTAATTAATGAAAATCTATATTTGGTTGATAGATCGACAATGAGATGATTGCTACTTGTTATAATTGTTATTTGAATGATTTGTAGAGCATGTCTTAACCTTTGAACACTTGCAGCAAATGGTTGTTAGCCTGGGTTATATTATTGATTACTTGATCATTTACAGATTATTATTTTGTTTGTCTAAGCATATTAGATATTATTCTTAATCATGCAAAGATCTGTAGGGTGTATGAGTATGCACCTTAGATGGATTTGGACTCCCTGAGTCCAATGAGATGGTTTATTTTCAGTTCTGGGTAGTTACAGTGATGATTTGTCTCAGTGTACCATTTTGGTGTTGTTTTGCCATGTTGAATGGCTTGTCAGAGCAGAGAGGTGATTTGATTCGTTCACCTAGGGCGTTATATGAGCAGGAGGTGGTCCAGCCACTTGTTTGTATCGTATTAACCCCCTCCTAGAGAGGCTGGTGGGCTCAATTTGACAACGCTAGCACTCTCGGAGGTAGTTTGGGCCATATCACATTTCCCGATGCAGATTAAAAATAATAAAAATGGCTACTGAAGAATTCGATTTGGGCTACTGAGGCAAAGAAATGGCATGGGATGAATTTTGATGACGAGTGTGATGTCTTTCACTCCTTCAACAATTGCAGCACTTGGATGGACCCACATCGATCTCTCCGACATATTATATTATTTTCAGGAGCTTTTGGAGGCTCACGATTTCCTCAGAGAAGCATTATTTTGCATTTAAAAATTATATTTATTTTTATTGTGCCATGGGGACACACTAGGAGAGTCAGTTAACACCCCCTGGACCCACCATGAGCTTTATTTATTTTTATTGAATGGGATCCCCTCTCCTAGGGTGATTTGGTCCATTGATATATTATATTATTGTATTGATCCATGTACTTTATGTTGAGCTCATCTCAACCGTTGATTAGAACATTTTGATCTTTTAATCTTAGCCACCCATTTGAAAAGTGGTTATGATTTTGGTTCTCTCATTTCTATTTAAAGGAGGGAGCTTCTCACTGTAAAGGGGTCTTTGGCTCTTGGATCTAGATAATAGAAACACTATTCTTGTGGAAATTTTTGGATCTCCTTTGCATCCGGTGTTCTTCAATGGTGATTGGAAAGTCTAGCTAGCATTTGGGTATTTGTGGTGAGATCTATATTTTTTTGGAAACATTGTCTTCTCAACAAGACGGCAACTTCACTTGGGCGTTTTTGCAAGGCTTCCTCAACTTGCTTGTTTGGCATCGCTTGTATCAGCGGGTTTTCATTAGTATCATTGTGATCTATGATTTCATCTTGTTATTTTTCTGTAGCATTTGTTCTTTTCTCTTGACGCATCAAATCTGATATGGTTGACGTTTGTTGTGCAAGAGAGAGGGCGCATTGGCTTCCTTGGGCAAATCGTTTTACATAGAGGCTTCCTCCAAATCTTCTCAAATTGATCAAGACGGCATAGATCATCATCATCAAGGCATCTACAAGGTATCCAGGTAAGATCTATAGGTTAGTTCTTCTTTTCTTAATCTCAATCCATTGGCATCTTCATTTTCATGTTAAAACCCTAAATATAAAAAATCAAAAATATTATAGATCAAACCGCTCGATTTCTTGGCAAACCATTTCTAGATTTTGTAAACCGAGTCAAACCCTAAGTGGATCTTCCTAGACGTTTTTCTTAGGTGACTCCATTAGGCCCAAATCCCAAGACACTGCTCTCTAAACCCTAGCGCTACCCCTCATTTGGCCATTTTCTCTAGCGATTTGATCTTGTTCCTGAGGCTCGGGTACTTTGATACTGTCATACCTTCTTTCGAGTCTATCCCGTGGTACTAGGTAGCCTCAATCCTGTTTTTACCATCCCTGCATTGGTCACGTTTCCCAAGGCAGTGGATATTGTCATATTTTGCTAGTACCTTGATTCTAGATCTAGTAATAGGCTCATAAGTCACTTGTATTTCAAAATTGGATCAAATTTCACACCTCATAAACCCCTAATCCAAGCCCTAATTCACCTTGTGCCTTCATCCATAGATCTAGGGTTTACTTCACCTTACACCTTACGTACTTCAACCTCATTTGATTTGATCTGGTGTCTCGGTTTGATCTCTCCTATCAGGAGTAGATCTCGGTCTCCCCCATTGTTGTCTTGGCCTAAGATAACATCAAGTGAAGATTGCCTCGATTGGCGTGACAGCCATCCATTTGGGAGTCGAGTCTATCTTGGTTCCACCTCTTTAGTTGCTGATCCCTCTACCGTCCATCCTGGATCCACCTCATAGAGGCAACTACAAGTTTGGTGATAACAACAGTCACGTCCAACCTAGAGAGGGTTCTCAACAGTCACGGCCATCCAGGAGAACACAAATACAATTACGGTCAGGCAATGGAGCAACATATAGTCACATATCATCCCAGCACAAGCATTGCCTAGTCTCCAAAGAAATACGAACAGTAAGAACCAAAACATCCACTCAAAAGCAACAATAACCCTAGACGTTCAGTAACAAAAGGGTTCGCAAGCAGACAAGGATCAAATCTTAACTTCTCTCATGTTTAGATGCATTGTGGAAATGGAGAAGTGAAACTTAATTTATAATCTTGACAAGCCTTCTAGAAATGTCACTTAGGAAACCCCTAAGTTTTAGGATAGTTGCCAATAAAAACATAAAATTAGGTTGACAGAAATTAGGTCAAAATTAAATTTTGACAAAACTGAAATCTAACTCCAAAGAAAGATGCGGCCTACCAAGGTGACCTCTAGGACAGTAGGATCGAATCCAATCTAAGGCTAGAAGAGTTCAAACTGGGAATCCCTAGTTTCCAAACTTGGGGCAAAAAGCTTTTAAATGGTTGTCTTTCAAAATTGCTCTGATACCATGTTGAATTTTTAATTTATTTCCAAATATTGACAATTATTTCACAACGATTTCAAGCATTCATTTCAACCCACAGTTTTCCATGAATAATTGCACACTAAAAATTTCAACTTAAATTGCAACAGAAACAAAGGATCATAAAAAGATAGCCATGCACAAGAGACACAAAAATTTTATCCTGGGAAACCCAATAGGGAGAAAACCCAACCAACTTTTATTAAAAGAAATTAATCTAATTCAAGTACAATACCATTCATGAATAGAAACCCTGAGCACATAAGAGGTTCGCCCTTCTTCACAAGAAACCCTAGCAAGGGTAATGAATCTTTCAAAGACAATAAGAACCCCAAAAATTACTCCTTTGAGTTTTGCTATGCTTGGCTGAAATTACCCACTAGGAGAGAGAGATGTGTGTGATGATGTGTGAAAATGAAGTGTTGGAGCACTTTATTTATATTCTTCCGTTCACTTGACTTTTTCACCAGTGGGTGAAACAAATAAAGTTTGTTTCTATAGGAACTTCCAAAATAAATAAGACAATGCTCCATAAATGGAATAATAGTAAAATATATTTGATAAGATAATAGGTCGTTTTCCAATTTACATTTGATTGGCTTTTATAAGCCCATTGTACCTTTTCGTAGAAAACATGACTCTTGACTTATAATTGTTTATTATTAACAATTAATATTAATAATGTTAAGATTAATATTATTAATGTTAACATTAATTGTGTGCGTGTGTGTGTGTCTATATGTTTTTACATAACATTGCGTTCCCCTAAAGGGAAGCTTTGTCCTCAAAGCTTATTGAGGACAAAGGTTATGTCTGATTTTTTTCTTGAACCATCATCTCTAAATCGTTTCTTTTAGTATTTGCGACACTTGATGAAATGAGACAATACTAGTTACGAATTCCAAAGAAGAAGTGTCGCATCGTCGCTGATGTGGTACACCCGAGATCTATTTTCATCGGAGCTATTTGATGCTTTTGTGGGGTGGTTCTTCTTGTTTGTTGCTTAGTATGTTGTTTTGATGTTCTTGCTTGACTGACAACATAACTTTTATGTGTATGTTCATTTTGACCCTGTCGTTGGTCAAAATGACGTTTATAATTGGGGTGTCAATAATGAGTTTTTGTTGTTTGTTTTTCTGTTGGATTGAATTCTTTTTGAACTGTGACGAAGGCTGAATTTGTATTTATTTCTTCTTCCTCAACTTGAATTTGTTTTCCGTAAAGTCGAGATGCTGCCTTCCGGATTTGCACTACTTTGTTCTCCAGTAGATTGTTATTACTCTAAATCTTCTCGAACTTATCGTCTTGCGACTTTTTGTCCTCTTTTAACCAGTGTTACCAACATCGACCGAGAAATCGCCGATGTCCGAGAAATCGCGAGTTTTTCAGCTCGGCGATTTTTTCTCAAAAAATCGCCGAAAAAATTGGGGCGATATTTTCCCGATTTTTTTCCGATTTATTTCAAGATATTGCCAATTTTTTCAAGGTGATCTTTTCCAATGATTTTGCCGATTTTTTCCCGATTTATCCCAAGATATTGCTGATTTTTTCTAAAGGTGAAATTGAATATTTTTGTATTTTTTAAGTGTCGATTTATTGCCGATGTTTGTCGATTTATTGCCGAGATATCCCGAAACGATGTTTCCTGGACCCTACCAATTTTTTTGCCACGCCGATGTTTGCAACATTGCTTTTAACTTCTCGATTTGTTCCTCTAGTTCTTGATTAAGATTTCATAGGTGTTGGTTTTCTTCCTCCTTTTCTAATATTCTTCCTCCGAGGTCTTCATTGGGAAGTTTTGTCTTTCAACTATGTTTTACCGTCTTGATTTTCGTAAGTAATGTATTATTATGAATTCTTAGTCAAAATAGTTCTTCGATATTACTAGCTAAATTGTCATTGATTTTCTTATTTTCTAGCTTGTGCTTTTTCTTAATGTCGTCATACTTCTGCTGGAGTTTTTCTTGTTGTTGTTGATGTTGACATATCTTTGAATCTTGATCTTCTAGCTTCTTCTCAGCTTGCACCAATTCACTATCTTTGTCCTTGATGAGCTTGTTTAAGCGCTTTATGTCTTCTTCGAAGTCGTTATCGCTTCTATACGGTGACTTTTCGTCATTCCTTGACTTTTTCTGTTAGATTTTTATCATTTAATCAATATGATCTAGGATCTTATCTAAGAGAATAACATGCACAACAATAATCACAAGAGACAAGAGACACAAACAGTTTTCCTCAGGGAAACCATAAAGGAGAAAACCCCGCAACTTCCTCAGCGATAGAATAAGCACCAATGGCAAAAGTAAAACCCAAAATCACAAAGATGATCTCCGATAGTTGTTCTCTCTCTCACTTGTGCGAGCTCCTCCTCTCTCACTCATGCGCTACAGTTGAGTGAGTGTGTGTTCCAAATAGAGAGTCTCACTCTCTATTTATACTAGTTTTCCACTTGACAATTACTGACTAGGGCCAACCTCTCTAGGTGAGTATAATAACCCTAGTACCCCTCAACTGTGGGGACTATTGCCGCGACTTACAATGGAGGGTTAAGCTCAACAACTTTACATGACTATTATATTAATGATTCTGCCGATAGGAACATCGTGGTACAACAAAATACAATATAAGATATACAAGTGAATACATTCCGAAGTTACAAATACATCAACACTCCCTCTTAACTAGGAAGGTATTCTCTTGACACAGTTTATCAGCACAAGTCTTCATGACTGGATCATCATCAAAGTTGGATCATCATCATCATCACTACTCCCGCTATCTCAAGCAAATGGTGCTATCTCTCAATTCTACTTGTCATAGGAAGTTCTACGGAGTCGACCCTTTTTCATGCTGGTTGTAGGTCTTAACACTTATATCCGACCATGGGAGGCCCAACCTGCCACTATGTCGAAAAGGCTCAACGCTTACATCCGACCATGGGAGGCCCAGCCTGCCACCATGTCGGAAAGGCTCAGTGCTTACATCCGACCATGGGAGGCCCAACCTGCCACCATGTCGGAAAGGCTCAGCATTTACATCCGACCATGGGAGGCCCAGCCTGCCACCATGTCGGAAAGGCCCTGCACTTACATCCGACCATGGGAGGCCCAGCCAGCCACCATGTCGGAAAGGCTCAGCACTTACATCCGACCATGGGAGGAACACATCCCGCAACCATGTCAGAAGGGCTCTCGGACTCATCACTTCCCCTTGGAGGGAACCTCGATCTGGAGAACACCAAGCTTCTCCCTGAAGTACTCAAACTTTGTTATAGCCATTTCTAGCATAGAATCACATCAGGGTTGATTACGTCCAAGGATAACCTGCGAGCTTCGCCAGGACGGATTACATCCGAGGACAACCTACAGGACAGTTTATGTCTAATCAATCTATGAGCTTCGCCAGGATTTTATTCTCAAACAACCTGTCTCACTGGCTATGCTAGAACTCCCCCTTTCGAGAGATCTCGATCTGGATCACAAATTGGAGCTTCACTGCTCCTCTCTGCACCATATCCTTGATTTAGTGATACTTGATCTCGATAAACTTTGACTTGTCATGGAACACCAGGTTCTCCGACAACTTCACACAACTCTGGTTGTCGCAATTTATACAAGTAGCATCCAACTGGAGATCAAACAAATCAGATAGTAGCTTCCTCAGCCACACTGCCTTACAACTAGCTGAACAAGCTGCGACATACTCTGCTTCGATTGTACTCAGTGCCATGCATGACTGCTTCCTGCTAAACGAAGAGATCACACCTGATCTCATACTAAAGCAGCACCCCGAAGTGCTCTTCCTATCCATGGCACTGCCTACCCAATCCGAATCTACATAACCCTCCAGGTTAATCTTTGGATTCGCTTCATACTTGAGCCCATAATCAACTATACCCTTCAGGTACCTCAGAATATGCTTTGTAGCAATGAGTCAGGAACTGGCTCAATGTGTTCACAGCAAAGCAAATATCTGGTCTCGTATTCTTCAAGTACATCAAGGAACAAATCATCTGACGATACATCGTGGCATCAACTGTCTCTGATGAAGTATCACTCAATAGCTTCAGGTTCGATGCCATAGGTGTGGCCATGGCCTTGTAGTCTATCATCCCGAACCTCTTCAGGATCTCTATTGCATACTTCCCTGGTCCAAGGGAGATTCCATCCGCACTATGCCACACCTCCATGCCTAGAAACTAGTGCATCACACCCAAGTCCTTCATCTCGAACTCGACAGCAAGTTTCCTTCTTGCAACTTTAATGAATTCCTCTTTCCCTGTCAAGAACAAGTCATCGACATCGGAGCATTACTGGTCTTTCGCCTTCATCCTTGAAGCAAAGGTTGGAATCTGCTTTACTCTTAGTAAAGCCTAGAGCCATCAGTAATCTGTCCATCTTGTCATACCATGTCGAACCTTGGGATATTCTACAGTCACTCCCTCTGAAGTGGAGCATCATTGTAATGTTCTGTTTATTATAAATAGGGATTGATCGAGGACCTTTAATACCGGGAGCACATTAAGACAATTATTCAGTCATCAATATAGTAAAGAGGGCCATCAGAGTTATTATCATAAAGCATGAAGAGCATGCAGGCCTTATTTCTTCCGTATTAAAGTCAACTTGAAATTAGAACTGCATGCATGCAAAAGTGAGCATAAACCCTAAAAGTAACATGAAAACCCTAAAAGTGCATAATGATCTATTTAAAAAGGGTTATGGGACTAAAGGAGATATATATTGTTATTGTTGATTGATTTTGGAGTTTCGAGCAGCAGCACAACGTGCAGCTGCGGGAGTTGGGGTTGGAGATGGTGTCTTTAGCTAGTGAGGGTTCAACAATGAGATATCTATCCTATTCTCTTATTAGGATAGATCATCCAGGTTTATCCATTGCATCCATCATATACTACAGTATTCGAAGATCCAACCCATTTCGAAGGGTTATTACCAAATCCACGTTTTGTAGCCGGAAGTAGCAAGGAAAACACAGAAGGATTCGCTGGGACCACAAAACCCAGTCTTTCCTCCGCATGTCAGCTTCCTCTTTCTCAGCAGGCCTATCCTACGGTATGCACTGATTATCAAACCATCAGTTTGCTCACCTAAAGCAGCTATCAACCAAACAAATCAGTTGGGGGCGTGGGCAGGAAAACTGCTAATCAATTCGCTAGGGCACTTAGAGGCAGCCAAACCTCCACATGTGCTAGGCCATCTCTCTGGCATCAGCAGACGGACAAGCTCAGGAAGTTTCAGCCCGAACGGACCTCTCCTCCTACAAAAACGTCACCTTCAGTCTGGAGGGTTTTTACGGTACTTCGGGGCAGTAACACCAGAGAAAAAGAGCATTATTAGACCACCCATTCAGATCCCTATGCATGCAGCTATCTCTAGAGTCATTATCAGCTAGAATATCAGTGGTAAATGTTAATTTCTCTCTGCAAAACCCTAACCCTAATTCAGCGATATTTTAGGGCATTTTTGCATGGCGAGTTTGCATGCACAGTTATTTTGCAAATTTGTATGAGATTGAGTGTGCGAGCCAGCACTATCATAGAAAATTAGAGAATATCAGTATTAGGGATATTATAGTGGTATCAGAGCATGTTCCTTGCAGTTGTGGGCATGCAAAATTGTAAATGAATTCAGAAGATCCATACAACATTACTTACCAGAGACAGAGGTTTAGAAACAGTGATAGAGGAGAAGAGGAATTAGAGGACATAGAGTTGGGGGACAAAGAGTATCAGTTTGGAAAGGGCAAAGAAACAATGGCCGATGATGATAAAACAACTTTCAATAGTCTCATGTCAACCATAAAAGAACTCACTACTGGGAAAAAAGAAATGATGAGTACCTTCAGGAAAATGACAGGGAAAAATGGGCCCATCCACACAATCCCTTGTTTCTCAATAGTGATAGGGTATCCACCAGTAGTAGTGAGGAGCACTTACATACCAACATGCAGAGCCATCCCCATATATACAACAAGCCTTCTCGACCTACCATGCCTCAATTCTTAGATAGTTCAGTTGCAGTGCCTCTAGCACAAGTAGAACCAGAAGAATCCATGAGTGCCTATCTAAGAGAGTATAGAGCTTTAGGAGGTGACTTCCATTCAGCCATGACCTTCACTGACTTTTGCCACTTTAAAAGTAAGAACAAACCCAGAGCTTACAATAGGCCCACCACCCTAGCAAATGCAATCAGTCGAACTACAGATTTACAGAGGTTAGCAGTATTTCAACACTTGCCTCGATATCAGGAGTATTGAGCCTTGGGTGATGAGGTATGTGCAGCATTGTCCTTTCAAGATTATTACACCATCAAGTTCGGGAGCCAGCCCAAGGATTTGGATGAGGATCTCCTTAAAGGCATAGTTGGGTGAGTGAAAAAAGATGAGCATGAAGTACAAGTTGTTGGTGAGCATGATTTGGAGTTAATAGTTCATGATGAGGATGTGCATGAGCAGGTCGCATTAGAGCCATCCTATGAGTCTAGCGACACCAACACATTCGCTAGTTAAATTGTGGTCAAGCCGTATGATGAGTTGGACTTGGTATACTCTTCATCACCTACATCAGGAGTCCAGACAGTTATGACAGACGAAATATACATGGTGCAAGGCAATGAGCACAACAATCGAGACAGTGACAAGTCACACATGGAGGTTAGGGAGAGTTTATACATGCATGAGATAGAGCTTCTAGATGATAGCCACCGAAAGAAGATTGAACGTGTTAAAGAAAGTATTCTAGCAATGAAAGAGAGGACCAAGATACTCCAAGACACCATAGTACAACGAGATGTTGAACTTACAGTTCTTCGAGTTGTATGTAGCAAGTCAGCGGTGAAGCGTTCTAGTATTGAAGAGCAGTTGCATTCCTTGATGGGGCAGCAGAAGAGACATATTATTGCATTTCAAAGCAGTCCTCTTTAGGAGTACATAGATAAGGCTTGCAATAGCTTGAGTCCACATTTGCATAATGGCGGATGGTTTTTACAGGTTGGCCAGGATCGAGAAATTGGGCAGCAGTATATGAGCATTCCAGTTAAAATCAAAAGGGCAAAATGTCAGCTTGGTAGGATTATTCCTTGTGATGGTGCTTATGGACAAGGTCCTTTTTGGAGATTGGATTGGAGAGAGATTAAAAGTTGGTGTCCTGTTGAGTGGGCGATTCTTAGGAAGACATTCCTAGCCAAGGGTATAGCCCCACAAGAGCCTTGGGATATTTGGGATGAAAGATGCACAAGTTTGCATTGGGATCCAGGTGGGAGACCTTATGAGGGATGGATACAATGTTTACTGATGGGGTTACTTGGGAGTCTTTAGGATGCTCCTTGTGTCAATACTACACAGGGTAGCAGTGGATGCATTTTGACCCTTCCAACTCTCAAATTGATTTGGGACCCTGGGATTACAGTGACTGGTAGTTTGGTGATTGCTAGAGGATGCTTTCAGGAGGTGTATTGTGATGGTACCTCGTTTACAGCCTGGTTAGTTACTCTACTTATAGGAGGCTTCAATGGGAGATCTTGTGATGGTCCTGTGCAGTGCAGTGCTTTGAGCAGAGGGTGCTACAAATCTCCTAGGATAATTTGGGACCATGGGATCATCCCAAATTCAGTTGGTTCAGTTTGATTGATTGTGGAGTTGCGTTCGCATTGCTTGAGGACAAGCAATCTTTGGCGAGGGAGAAATGTAATGTTCTGTTTTTAATAAATAGGGATTGATCGAGGACTTTTAATACCGGGAGCACATTAGGACAATTATTCAGTCATCAGTATAGTAAAGAGGGCCATCAGAGTTATTATCATAAAGCATGCAGAGCATCCAAGCCTTATTTCTTTTGTATTAAAGTCAACTTGAAATTAGAACTACATGCATGCAAAAGTGAGCATAAACCCTAAAAGTGGCTTGCAAACCCTAAAAGTGCATAATGATCTATTTAAGAAGGGTGATGGGACTAAAGGAGATATATATTGTTATTGTTGATTGATTTTGGAGTTTCGAGCAGCAGCACAGCGTGCAGCCGCGGCAGTTGGGGTTGGAGACGGTGTCTTCAGCTAGTGAGGGTTCGACAGTGAGATATCTGCCCTAGTCTCTTATTGGGATAGATCATCCAGGTTTATCCATTACATCCATCATATACTATAGTATTCGAAGATCCAACACATTCCGAAGGGTTATTAGCAAATCCACGTTTTGCAGCCGGAAGCAGCAGGGAAAACACAAAAGAATTCGTTGGGACCACAAAACCCAGTCTTTCCTCCGTATGTCAGCTTCCTCTTTCTCAGCGGCCCTATCCTACGGTATGCAGTGATTATCAACCATCCGTTTGCTCACCTGGAGCAACTATCAGCCAAACAGATCAGTTGGGGGCATGGGCAACAGAACTGTTAATCAATTCGCTAGGGCACTTAGAGGTAGCCAAACCTCCGCATGTGCCAAGCCATCTCTCCGGCATCAACAAACGGACAAGCTCAGAAAGTTTCAACCCGAATGGACCTCTCCTCCTACCAAAACGTCACCTTCAGTCTGGAGGGTTTTTACGGTACTGCAGGGCAGTAACACTGGAGGAAAAGAGTATTATTAGACCACCCATTCAGATCCTTATGCATGCAGCTATCTCTGGAGTCATTATCAACTAGAATATCAGTGGTAAGTGTTAATTTCTCTGCAAAACCCTAACCCTAATTCAGTTATATTTTAGGGCATTTTTGCATGGCGAGTTTGCATGCACAGCTATTTTGCAAATTTGTATGAGATTGAGTGTGCAAGTCAGCACTATTATAGAAAATTAGAGAATATCAGTATTTGGGATATTACAATCATTCTCCCTCTGCCTTTAATTTGCACACATGGCCTTCTGCATGTTGGAATTGCACACATGAGTCTGCCTGTCATGTGTCTTAACTTCCAGTGGCTGCAAATGTCTCTTCGTAGTTTATGCCTTCTTTCTGTGAGAAGCCTCGTGCTACGAATATTGCCCTGTATCCCACGATGTTGACGTCTACTGCATGTTGGATCTTGTATATCCATATGGAAGATACTACGCACTTCCCTTCAGGTCTCGATACCGCATCCTAGACATCATTCTTCTTGAGCTGGTACTCTCCTTCCCTTTCTTCTTGGTTACTTCTTCATAGCTAGAAGGCTCTGCATCAATGATGTTGCTCAACAATGTCACATAACTAGAGTGTGTTTGAGGCCTATTGAAGTTTCGTCATACTATTCTTCATTTTGGATTATTTCTTGAACTTTCGTCTCTCGTTCTTCAGAACAAGTCTCATCCTTCTTTTCTTGTAGGCGATTGTACGGGATCTTTCCTACAAGTCAAATGTATTAGTTGTATGGTTAGAAACATTTCATAAAGCATATTCATAATGGCAAGTTCTTATGCATAAAGATATAATGATGTAACTATTTTATCCAATATAACATTCATCCATATCTCACAGAAACTTTCTAGATGCTTTCCATCTCTACCATGACATCATTGAGATTGTGCACTAATCCAATGTGTCAGCAAAGAGGTTTCATTCTAGATAAGTAGCAATGGAGTGTTGTATAGCACCATGGGCTACTTACCCATCACATGCATATTAGTAGCATACTGTCATTAATGCAACCATTCTATCATGCATAATACATTTCACAACTAAACAATGCCATATAAACAACCAGATATATAGGAAAAGACAATTCAAATACTTATCTTTATTTGTTTCGTGGGTAGACTCCTTGAGCTTTCAGCTTCATCATCTTCTTTATCCATGACATCAGCATTTCTTATCCAAATGCTAAGATGGATAAGAGGTTCTTCAAGAATTGAGTCCTTCCTATTCCTCATCGCTTGAGGGATCTTCTTTGAATCGTGAGAGCTTGATGTTCAGTTGCTCCCATCTTCTCTTCTCTTATTATGAGTCGAGCTTCTTCTTGTGGGCACTCTTCCCAGAGTTTGTTCAAGGTAATCACTTCTTTCTAACACACATTCCTCGAATGAATAAATACCATGATCCTAGGAGGCCATTCAAGGTGGTTATAACAATATCTTACTCTTCTTCGATTGCTTCGTCATAGAATCGAACACTTCCTTTTGGTGTCACATGAGGGATGAGATGATCTTTAATAGAATCTGCAATGATTCTCTTGGCTCTAGCCTTAGCCTCATCTCCCTCTGGATCTTAGAACTTCCTTACTGAAATACTGATCTAAGTCAATTTATTCAACGATCATGGAGTTCCTATACTTCCATACTTGGAAGTTGTCAGCTTCACCAAGCTTGTCATCAAGATGGTGAGATTAGTCATTTTGAAATGAGAACCTCAAATGTAAATAGCAAAGGATTAGATCTTACCGATTTGAGGTGTCCGTCCTAGTTCCGGATCTGGCTGATCTAGGGTTTGTCAGAGAAACCCTAATTTTCAAAACTTTGAATCTTTCAGATCTGATTGGATAGAAAGATGTGCCTCCTGAAGGCGAGTTGAGCAGCATACTCATTTTCCAAAAACTGTGATCAGAATTGCAAAATATTTGATGCCCTAGTTTCTTCAATTTCTTCTGCAGAATTTCTTGATATTGTTTCTGCAATGTATCTAAAAGTACTACTCCTCTGTGTCTGAAACTTCTCACTGAGGTAGCCTCGTCTGTCCTCTTTCCAACACCGTAGGTTTGAGCAGAATTGGTTTCACCAATTGGGACTTATGAGAGTTTTCTCAAGGTGACTTATTTCAATACTGTTCAGAATAGCGAACTTGTACGGACTTACACGTGTCACTGTTTCACCTTCACAGTCTGAAACTTTTACCACAGAAATTACAGTTCGTGCCCTATCTAGAACATTTTGTGAAATTTCATTTGGACCTTCATAGCCCGAGATATAGCAATTTTCCCTCAGTGTTCTGTTTAGGGATGAATCCATGGAGAAGATGGAACCTTGATTTGGAGGAATCATATCTCCCAGAATATAGCGAATCTGAGGATGAAACTTTTACACAGGGTACATCCAGAATATAGCGAATCTGAGGATGAAACTTTTACACAAGGTACATCAAGAATTTATCTTCGGCTTGCAAAAGTTTCAGCTCCTAAGCCTTCTCCAATCTTGAGATATAGCGAATGCACCAAAATGACTAGTTTTAGTCTTTTAGGGTTTTCTGGTCTGGGGTCAAATTAGGGTTTGACTTTCCTGAGGTTTTACCCAACCAAAAATTTCGATCTTGGTCTCTAAATTTTGATTTTGAGGAGGAGAGCAATCATATGTTGGGCTCACTCAAAAATTCATCTTCTATGAAAAGCCCTAATTTCCCACAGTAGTGATAGGTCAAAAACTGAAAATGTCCGGAATCAAATTCTGCTTCGACAAAAAGATGCGCCCTTCAATGGAGAGTTAGCCTAGCCTCCTTTTGCTAATGATCTGTGGAGAGAGACCCAAAAAATAAGAAGCCCTAACTTATGTTGCTACATAATGTCTTCTTCTCAAGTTAGCTCTAATACCATGTTAGATTTTTATCATTTAATCAATATGATCTAGGATCTTATTTGAGAGAATAACATGCACAACAATAATCACAAGAGACAAGAGACAAAGTGTTTTCCTCGGGGAAACCATAAAGGACAAAACCTCACAACTTCCTCAGAGATAGAATGAGCACCAATAGCAAAAGTAAAACCCGAAAACACAAAGATGATCTCCAACAGCTGTTCTCTCTCTCACTTGTGCAAGCTCCTCTCTCACTCATGCGCTACAGTTGAGCGTGTGTTCCAAATAGAGAGTCTCACTCTCTATTTATACTAGTTTTCCACTTGACAATTACTCACCAGGGTCGAATTCTCTAGGAGAGTCTAATAACCCTAGTACCCCTCAACTGTGGGGACTATTGCCCCGACTTACAACGAAGGGTTAATAAAATACAATATAAGATATACAAGTGAATACATTCCGAAATTACAAATACATCAACATTTGATCTGGTCTTCTAAGTTTTGATTGTGATTTTTCAAATGTGATATTTTCTCATCCTTATCTGATAACATTTTTCTAAAACCTTCTTATTTTTTTCAATATTTGATTTTGGATTTCTAAGGTATGATTCCTTTGCTCCTGAATTATTTCAACCAATTTCTGCTTATCCACCTTGCATTGTAGATAATTATTGGTTACTTTGTAATGTTCTAACTGAGCCAAAACTTCTCACTGAGCCAAAACTGCTTGTAACTATGATTGTAATTATGCTTTTGTAATCGCCATTGCTTGCTATTAAGACTTTTCAACGTACTTTTCTATTCTTCCAATTTTTTCTTTGGAGATAAAATCTTCTTTGACTTGGTCCTTTGTTCAATGATAGATAGTCTTTGACTTCTTTAATGAGTCTTCCTTTGACTGACTTCTTTGGCAATAGATAGTTTTCCTTTGACTACTTCTAGTCTTCTTCTTATTAGGTTAAATAACATTTTTTTTCCTTTTCCAAAAATAATTATTATTTCAATAAAATAATAATTTCTTTTTTTATAATAATAATTATCAATTAATTAATTAATAATATTATTAATTTATTATTATTAATGCTTTTATAAACTATATATATAGTTTAATATATAGTTTTTTTTCTTGGAGATTTTATGTCCATACTTCGCGCATAATAAGACCTAGATCGGTAGTATTTCAAATCCTAGGAGCTGTGACCGGGATGGCGGTGACCGCATGCGTGAAGCCATGATGTCATAGTTCTGTCAGAATATGTCGTACAGGCCTCTAGCTATGGCTGGGGGCTTGGAATAACATCTGTTTTTTCACATTTGTGCAGGTTTGAAATCTGTGAAGCTGTCTTGACTGAGCTGGAGGCGGTTTTTTCTTAGGGTTTTCATTGCAGCTGGAAGTTTTGTGGGGTTCGATGACTGTCACGGTTACCTTTCTTGGTAGCAATGGAGGACTTTGAGGTTGTGGACTATTCTAGTGATCCGTTGGAAAGCACTGACATCTGGGGAGTGCCAGGTGGAGGTTTTCTGGAGCAGGAGGTGGCCTTCCCAAGGCTGGGACCGGAGGCACTTGCTTTGGCTAAATCAGGGCCGTTGGATCTGGAGGCTGTTACCTTTCCCTCAGATTTCATTTTCTCGCCGGGGGGTCAGTTTTCTGAAGCTTTTCAGGGGAACCCTTTCATTCCGAACGATTTACTGGACAGCCCATGTCGGCGGGTTACTGGTAATTGTCCCAGCAATTTAGGGTTTTCGTTACCTGGCTTATCGGAAGGGCTTGAACCTGTGGAGGCTTTAGCACAGGTGTTTCTTGATGAGGGGGAGGGAAGGTTTCTGCAGGGCGGTGGGGTTCGTGGTTTCGCTCCGGTGGTCGAGAGGAGGTTTCCCTTGGGTGTAGCAGAGCAGCGTGGCTTTGGCTCCCCACGAGGGGTCAACACGGTTGGGGGACGAGGACATTTGGAAGGTGTGGCCGGTCGAAAAGCTGTGGAAGGCGGCTCGCCAAAACGTCGACGAAGGAACTGGATCAAAACTAAAAAGCTTCGGAATTATGCTGTGGGGGAAGACCTAGCCTGGGATGGTGTTTTGCAGATGGCGAATTGCACACTGGTGGGGAGAGCTATGGGGCGGCAATTTGCAAAAAAGACTGTGCAGGAATGGGCTAGGGTTTCTTGGGGGGAACAACTTGGCTATACCCCGAAGGTGGTGATGCTGAATAGAGGATGGTTCGCGGTTAATCTGGCAAAGGAGGAGGACCTCAATTGGATCCAGAGCAAGAGCTGGCACATTAATCACTCACCTGTTCTCCTGAAAAAGTGGAACCCTTTGTTTGATGCAAGCAAAGAAAGGGTGGATGAAGTTCCTATTTGGGTAAGAATGCCTTCTCTCCCTCTACATTTCTGGGACCTGTACCATTTCAGGAGAATTGGAGATATCTTGGGTACTTTTCTGGAGGCAGACTTATCTTTTTTGGAAACCCAGGAGCAAAAGGTTGCTCGAATATTGGTGAACATTAACCTTAGGGAAGGTCTCGCAGAATCTATCAATTTGGACTGGGGACCGGTGATCATTCCTCAAATCCTGGATTACGAAAATGTCCCATTCCGTTGCCGGCGTTGTCACGCATATGGTCATCCGGCCTCAGATTGTTCTTTACCAAAGCATGCTCATTTTGGTTTTAGAAGGAAAGGCCCTGGGGTTTCAGATAAGGGGCAGCCTGTGAAGATTGCTGAGTCTTCTGGATTAGCACACATTCATGTAGAAGAACACGCCAGTGATCCGGTCCGCGAAGAACCTTTCATTACTAGCCCAGATAGGGCCGATGGATTTCCAGTTTCGACTGATCAGGTCCAAGAGACGGTTTTTGTCACCTCTCCCAAGGTGCCTTCTTGTCCGGGTATTTCCACTCCTCCTTTGTCTCCTCATGTAAATTTGTTCCTGAATAATGTCTCTTTCTTAGGCTATGACTGGATTGAGGGTTTAAGGAATCTGTCTTTTTCGGGTCGGGCGGGACCTTCCTTTCCATCTTTTGTGCCCTCCTCTACACCTCTTACTGTGCCCCCTCCTTCTATTGTTGAGGTTGATTCTGCCCCTGTTGTAGGTCTGGCTCTTAGTGCTTCTGAACTGTTTCTAGATGTGACAGAGCCTTCCAGTGTTTGTTTGGAACCTGACCCTGGAACTCCTTGTGAAGATACTTGTCCTTCCCCTACTGAATCTTCGGATTTGGTCTATTTCTTAAGATCAAGATCTAAGACTGCCTCAGGGTTAGCCAAATCCTCGCCTGTTCGAAGGGGTAGGGGCAGGAAATCAAACCTCTCTAAGGCTCAGTCCAGAGCTAAGGAGGATCTTATGGATGG
>LPNX011036667.1:22375-45721 GCA_001517045.1 Pseudotsuga menziesii
TTGTCTCCACTCCTTTTTCTGCTAGTAGCGGAAGCTCTAAGTAGGGCTTTAAGAACAGCTAAAGTGGAAGGTCGATTTGCTGGGATACAGCTAGCTTCACATCTTTATGTAACACATCTACTTTTTGTGGATGATGCTTTGATTTTCTGCTCTGGTTTGAGAGAAGAAACTAGAGTTCTCCAGGAGATTCTGTCCCTCTTCTCTAAGGCCACTGGAATGGAGATAAATTTGGGCAAATCTTCACTGACAACCCATCTGTTAAGACCAGAAGAGGAGGCTGAACTTAGGAGGTTATTTCCTATCATTCCAATTGGATTGGATGCTGGTCTTAAGTATCTAGGTTTTTCTCTAAAAGCAAACTTGTACCGGAAACAGGATTGGCTATGGTTGGTTGGGAAGGTAGAGAAGAGACTCATGGTTTGGAGTCATAAGTGGCTCTCTAGAGCTGGCAGACTTGTCTTGGTCAAAGCAGTATTGGAGGCAATACCGGTTTATTGGATGTCCCTTTCATGGATTCCGAAAGGGATTCTTGAAAGGATAAGAAGGATATGCTTTAGATTTTTATGGAGCGGCAAAAAGGCTGAACAGGTAACTCCATGGGTAAACTGGAAAAGGATCGCGGTTCCAAAAGGATTAGGTGGGTGGGGCCTTAAGAACATCTTTCTCTTTTCAAAAGCTCTGGCTGCCAAGGGGGGTTGGAGGCTGCTGAAAACATGTAGTCTCTGGACTAGGGTAATTAAACAGAAGTACCTATTGGGAGTGAATCTCATTTAATGGATTCGAAACCCCAAGAAAGATCATTTAGGAGGATCGGTGATCTGGAAAGCTATCATCAAATCTTTTCATCTGATTGAAAGCCACCTTGCCTGGGATATTGGAAATGGGGAAAATTTCTTGATTGGCAGGGATCCTTGGGTGGGCTATATTCAACAGCATATTCTTCCAAATGATGTGGTTGTGGCTTTACGACATATGGGGATCACTACATTAAACCACCTTGCTGACCCAAGGCCAGCTGTCCCATGGATTCAACGCTGGAGAAGGGCTTCCTCTTTGGGTCTGGGGGATCGTGAATCTGATATTATGGAACGATACTTGAGGGAATTGGTACTTGCAAATATCCTTCTTACTGATCAAGAAGATTCGTTGGTTTGGGAGGCTGCCCCGGATGGGAATTATACACCTAAGGCTGGATATGCGTGTCTTAGTGAAGAAGAAGAAATAAGAGATGAGATCTGGTGGTGGAGATCTTTGTGGAGGTTGAAATGCCCAGCAAAGACAAAACTGTTCATGTGGTGCGCTCTTAATAATAAAGTTCCAACGTGGGATGTGCTTCAGAAACGGTCCTTTCAGGGTCCAGGCTGGTGTGTGCTTTGCAAAAAGGAGCTGGAATCCACTTGCCACCTGTTTCTTTTTTGTTCCTTCACAAAGGACGTATGGAGGTAAGTTTCTTCCCTGGCAGGTTTCATTTGTCACTGGGCAGGGACTTCGATGGAAGTGGCCTGGGCTTCATGGTGGCAGTCTTATACTCTGCAGAAACATAAGATTTTACCTTTGCTGGTTACATGGGGGATTTGGCTGGCACGCAATAAAGCCATTTTTGAGGACGCTGCTAGCAATCCGGCCATTGTTGGAGCTATGGCTGTGGGTTATTATAAGTCTTTTCCGGAACACATTCGGGTGGCAAATGAACGTAGAAGATTAGCTGTGGATATTGATCGTGCGACCCCATGGGCTTTCTTCGACGGGGCAGCTCAAAATGAACTTTGTGGAGGAGGCGATGTCTTGTTCTTTTCTGATTTACATTACTTTGTTCTTTCCATGGGCCTCGGAGGGGGCACGAATAATTTTTCGAAGCTCATGAGCCTTAACTCTTGTTGATCTTTTCACTTGGAAAAGGCTGCAATAAGCTGAATTTTATGGGAGATTCGATGAATGTTATAAACTGGATAAATCAGACCCAAGCTTGTCGACAGCTGAGACTTGCACACACACTTCACTCTATCAGACTTTTACTTCAGAGATTTGAATCTTACTCTTGCCGGCATGTATACAGGGAAAACAACCAGGAAGCGGACAAAGCTTCCAAGGAAGGGATCAGGCTGGTTGCGGGCACTTGGACAGTGAAAGAGATTAAAGATGGCAGACTGCAGGGTTTCTATCACAGACCCTTTGTAGAAGACTGATAATATCATGTTTCTTATGCACTTTTTTTTGGCATAGATGGTTAATTTTGCAGAGCTAAAAACTTTTTTACAGCATTATTCTGATGTATATTTTGAACCTTATTGAAAGGAGGATAGAAACCGCAATTCGCATCTGTGTATGTTCCGGATTGAATAGTTTATTGACTGGAGGTTGTTTTAATCTCATGACAGTTTTTTTGGTTATGCATATGGTATTCACGCTGTGAATCTATAGAATGTAATTTTGATCTCGAAAGATGAATGAAATTACGCTTTTTTTCCTGGGAAAAAAAATATATATATATATATATATAGTTTTTTTTCAAAAATTAAAATATTTAAACAATCTAATAATACTACTATAATGTTTTATATCTAATTTTAAAAAAATAGGGTTTCAATGGCGGGGAGAGAAGGATGGCGGGTAGAGGAGGAGTTGGCGTGGAGCAGCAGGGAGGAAGGAGGGTCGAGGATGGACAGGAGGTGGGTTGCAGTTGCAGGAAACTGCAGGGGAAGCAGTTGGTGGAGGGTGGCGTGAAGGAGAAGGGAAGGAGGTGGTGGTGGCAGGATGATGTGTGGGTGCGGCTGCAAGGGCTATGGAGATGTGGTGGGAGAGATCGAGGGCGCAAGGGAGACGGGAATGAGGTCATGGCGGCGGGAGGAAGCTGGAGAAAGGATGAGGGTGGGGGTAATGTGTGAGTGTAGAGCAGGGCAAAAGAAGAGAGGAGGGAGAAGGGAGGAAGTTGAGTGCAGAAATGTTGGGGTTGCGTGAGGGGAAAGAAGAGGTGGGTGCACAAAGGGAAGGACGCGCAGAAGGGCAGCAACAATAGATGACCGCGTAGAGGAAAAGTTATGCTGCTAAGCGCAGGCGGAGAAGGGATGCGAGCGGAAGAGTGTAGGGACGAGAGTGTGTGCAGGTGTGAGGAGTCAACTGACGAGAATGGAGGAGTACGAGTTGTGGAGTGTGGGATTTGGAGAGTGCAGGTGAGCGGAGGACTTCCTGAGGGTGAGGGCTGCGGAGGACTTCCTGAGGGTGAGGGTTGCTTAAATGAAGTGGAGCAAATGGGATTTGTGTGGTCAATAATCATAAATTCAAGGAAACCCTGGAATACTAACTAAAAACCAAAATGCAACCAAAGGCTGGAATCAAGCCCAATAAGGGGCTCTGATACCACTGAGACAAATAAAGTTTGTTTCTGCAAGAACTTCCAACGTAAATAAGACAACGGCTCCATAAATGGAATAATAGTAAAATATATTTGATAAGATAATAGGTTGTTTTCCAATTTACATCTAATTGGCTTTTATAAGGCCACTTTTCGTAGAAAACATGACTCTTGACTTATAATTGTTTATTATTAACAATTAATATTAATAATGTTAATACTAATTGTTATCTTATTACTATGATGTTATATATATATATATATAGCAATACGTAAATAAGACAATGGCTCCATAAATGGAATAATAGTAAAATACATTTGATAAGATAATCGATTGTTTTCCAATTTACATTTGATTGGCTTTTATAATCCCATTGTACCTTTTCGTAGAAAATATGACTCTTCCGACTTATAATTGTTTATTATTAAAAATTAATATTAATACTAATATTAATTGTTATCTTATTACTATGATGTTATATATATAACAATGGGGTCGGCTTGTCTTCTTTTGGTGAGGCCGACTTGCTATTTTGATCTTCATCTTGGTTTTATCTTCGGGTCCGACTTGCACTTCTAGTCTTCCATCTTTCTTTAGGCTTCTTCAGTGTTATCTGGGACTTATTCAATGGTTGACTTGACTTCTTGGTTATTTCTTCATCAAAGAAAACTTGTCCTTGGTGTTCATCTCCTCACATGCACGTCCATTCACGCATAGAGCTCTAATGTTGATTTGATGTAATATCCCAACTGATATTCTATTGTGTTTGATAATATGTTTGTGGGTTCTATGCTTCAGTTGTGCTAGAAAGATAAATAAAATTTGCATCCAAAATAGTGTCGTGCCAAAAGGCCCTCAAATATAGTTGATTTGGAGAAATAATAGGAAATAGACTTTCAGCGAGAGAAGGTACACATACCAATAATAATAGTGTTGATAGTCCTTCAATGTATAAGAAGCATTCAAGCCATGCAAGCTAGATAAAGAAGATATAGTGCTTCTCTCCAGAAATCAACGCCCAACTGAGAAAACGTCCCTCTTTTGAGCTAATAATCTTCACGTTTTTAGGGAAGGATGGTTCGTTGCTACTGAAACTTGCTAGGGATGATGGTATAGGTCCTCTGGAGAGATAAGGAGACACATGCAGAAGTTCTGATTCCTCTAGGTACCCTAGCAAATTGATCTATGCTAAAGGGATGACGCCCTCTTATGTCCTAGTTTTTATTGGTGAATGCTCCAGATGTGCCAGGAATGGAACAAGAATCACCCAGTATAGTGGTGTGCCCCTGCTGAGAAGAATGATGGAAGCATGCAGAAGTTTTGTTGAGTTTCTGAGTTCTAGCCAATGGTTTTGGGATTTCCAGTTGTTCCCCAGCATCAAAACGTGAACCAATGATAAACTCTCCCTCCGCTTGTTGGATTGTCGAACCAAGAATAAAGAAGATGATGAATAGTTGATGATAGACCTAGATGATCTATCTGAAAGTAATTAGGGCAAATAGATTTCACTGCCGAAACCAATTGTTAGCTGAAGACCTTCGTCTCCAACCCCAACTTGTTGGCGTTGCACCTGTCGCTGCTGTTCTAGAAACCATACTCAATAATAATAATCATGGATGGTCTTTTTGGTTCAACTAACCTACTTATATAGCTTTTAGGGTTAGCAAGTACTTTTAGGGTTTGCACTTTACTTTTTGCATGCATGCAATTCTAACTGCTCGTTGACTTTAAGACTGAAGAAATAAGGCTTGCATGCATGCAATTCTAATTGCTCGTTGACTTTAAGACTGAAGAATAAGGCTTGCATGCTTTATGATAATAACTCTGATGATAATAACTCTGATGGCCCTCTTTACTACACTGATGACTTAATAATACTGAATAATTGTTCTAATATGCTCTTGGTATTAAATGCCCTTAGTCAATTCCCTATTTATCAGTAACGGAACATTACATTTGACCCCACTCTAAGAAGTCTCGGACACTTCTTAGATCCTATGTCAAATTCAACATTAGATTAGACTTTGTATATTTCACAAGGGGATGAAATCTCCTATCAAATAAACAAGTCAACTGACTCTAATATAGAATAGATCACTCTTTCAGGAGCACTCCTTCACAGAGTATGCAATGTGACCTCTAGCCTTATTCACTCTTAGCCACATCATGTTATCCACTAAGTTGCACTTAGGTGGATTTCCAATGAGTTGTCAAAGACTTGAACAAATCAAGTGTTCATCACATGTGTTTTGAGATCCATCAAGCCAATCAATGGCCCCCTTTTTTTCATTTTTTTTACATGTTCATACCCTATGGGGAATTGTAATAAATGACTGAGCATGATGAAATTATGTAAAAGGTTTGCCTTTCCTAAGACTTGGTCATCAATAGTTTACTCTAGGGTGTTTTTTCCTTCAGAATTATATGTCATTTTTTAATAATTTATAATTTTTGAGTTTTTCACCCGCTCCTCCAAAGCTAGAGCAAATGTCTTGGTGGCTACGCCTTATGAGTTTATTAAAACATAGGCATCAATGTATATTACCATGCTAATCATTGTTTTAAATTCATATGAACATGTACTAAGTCGCCCTATGTGTTTTTATTATTTTGGAAATTTTTATTTTCCCGTAAAAAGCATATTTGTTTTAATTGAAAATATTCACCAAGACATAAAAGTGTGGTTAGGAGGAAGAATTAGGCATAGGGGTGCTCATTTTCAAACTCAGAGCACCCACTTAACCCCTAAACCCACTTTCCTAAGTTTAAGTAATTATTTATCTCCAAAATTGAATATTACTTGAAAATGGTAAAAAAATATCAATAAAATGGATAAAATGAAAAATTCAACAACTTATAAAATAAAAGAAACATGCCAAAAGTGATTTTTTGAGCTGGCAAAGTAAAGTGGAAACATTCCTAAGGTTTCTAAAACACTTGAGAGTATTTTTCTTGGCAAATAAAGGCAAGTGGATTTTGCTAAAACAAGTGGGGCGCATCTCTCAAGAAAAAGATGGAAGATTGTGAGGATAATAGCAAGTGTTGAGTTATGAATTGGAAGTTGGCATATTTTTTGTTTTTTCCATCGTTTAGACAACCCATATCCCACCTCATGCCAACTCAAGCAAAGCGCTCTCTCTTGGGCAAGTGCCCCCCCCTCTCCCCCCACCCCGCCCCTCTTGGTCATATTTTTCTATATAAGCAAGGCATTGCTCCATTATTTTAAAAAGGAGAGGAAGCATTGAACCTCTGCTCTTGTAACTTTTCTTGTCATTTGATCACATGTTAATGAAATATTTTTGAAGGCTTTGGAGGCCAGATGTTGTGCAAGCATCTCCTTTGATGTGCTTTTGGTCAATGTTTTGAGGTGATATCCAGCTAGTCATTAATTACTTTGCAATAATTGTTGATTTATCCATCTTAGAGGGTTATTCCAAAACACGTAGAATAAGCATTCATTGTCTTTGATTTGCTTATAAATGCTAGGTTAATTAGAGATAGCAGCAGGTGTATTCACTTGTACTAATGCCCTTCTAATCTCTGTTAATTACGTATTATGGATGTAATCTCTTTTGGCCTTAGCTTATGAATCAATGTGAAGCCAATTTTAAACCTTTCTTAGCTTATCACGGCTAGCTACCAATTCATCATTCCATTACTCTACCATAATCATTTCATAAACATCATTCACATAGCATAAGCATTTCACACAAAAAGAACCATAACACAAAAGAACACAACACCATATAATTTTGTAATATTTTTGTATTAGTTTTGGCTCGGCTACAACCGTTAGGTAAAATCAGCACCTACTCTGCATCCAGGACCCTGCCTAGGTTTCTTAGACCCTGCTAAGAAGGGTTGGAGGTATCCTAACCTCAAAAGCAAGACAAGCTTGCATTTACAATACAGTATACTCGTGTTACCATCAAGAAATCTCTGTCACATCAAAGCTGCTCATCTTCTCTACTCATCACATCAACTCTGTTGTACCACTACTCACTGTTGCTCATTAATCTCTGCTCATCTTTTCTGCTCATCAATGCTGCTCATCATCTTGGCTCATCATCTCTGCTGCTGGTCATAGTCTCAATCTCTGCTCAAACATCTGTGCACATCAACCATCAATCACAGCTCCTCAATACACTGCTGAGTCATCAAGTCAGTAGCATACCCATCAAGGTTTATTTGCAGCTGTCAATATTGATTCATCAGGCCTGTGTATAACACCTTATACAAAGCATTCAGAAATGATATCAGTAATTCAACACATCATTGTCCAAGCACATATTGTCCTAGAAGAAATATCAGCAATTCACAATCTTCACAATGTATGTGTCCCAAAGCATCCTGTCCTGGCAATTCTTCATTGATGTCATCAACATCATTGTTGTTTTCATCACAATGCAGGTCACTGTTGGAACTAGGGCATCATCATAGGATCATTAAGTGTCACTAAGTTTGCATCATTAAGTATATATATACCACTTATCAATGCCACTTCAGGCCAAATCACCTAAGGTCTGCTTGCATCTATCACTTTGCTGCTTCAGTCACACTCAACTGTCCAAATCACTATTCAAACACTTTCTCACTGTATGTCATCATACTGCTGTGTTTTGCATAATCATCATATCACTGTGTACATCATCATTGCTTACATATCACCACCACTAAGCATGTATGCATCAAATCATAGTGTCCTAGGTATGCATCATATCATCACCATTTTAGAGTACATCATAGTCATCTAGGAATATGACATGTAATAGATCACACATTCATACTTTCTCTTGTTCATTCAATTGCACAGGCTTAATTCATACACTACTGATCTTTGTACCAATCACTGACTTCTGTATAAACACTATACGTTGTACATTATATGCTACTGTCCATAGATACACATTTACTTGTATATACTATTCATATAGAGTTTGGAATGATCTTTCATTGGCTGTATATCAAGATTTTGGACTCCATACCTAGGATATGTAAGACTGTTGTAGAAGACTTCTAACTACTCTTCATCACTTCATCGGAACTGTCTTGTCTTGGGTTGTTAGTCTTAGACCAGTCATACTTCACAACCTCATGAACCGGGGCTATGAATATGCTTCAAAGGACTGTCATAGAACATCCCAGTCAAATTAAAACTTCAAACTATACAAAACTCGAACTGTGTATTTTCTTTAAATTCGGATGGTCTGTTGCTGTCTTCAAACAAGCTACCCAAACAAGACCAACCTCTGTTAACTGTATGTATCCTGTAGATGATCTTTTAACCAAAGAGGACTGTTGTTAGTTGTCTTCAAAGATTGTTTTCATGCTGAGAGAAGATCACCTTTATGACTGTTCAAACTCATAAAAAAAACTGTAAGTTGACTGTGTATGTTCTAGATGTCTGCTGTTACATAGGGCTTCTCACACCCTATTTATTCCGACCCCAGAAGTGAGGTCACACCATGGAAGTTATCTCCTTTCATCTTGGATATTATTTCACAATTCATTACTTTTCTAACTGTCTTCTATATCTATGTTTCTGTGGGAACATTCATGTCATAATTCAAGAAGATAGTCAAGAAAATCCCATACAATATCTCAGCTCAGAATTGACCAAAAGAAAAGGATTTTTCTTTGCTGTGCCTGTGCTTGTATGCACTCTACATGTACTGTTGTTTGTAGAAGGACAGTAATAAGAACATCACTTAAAACACTATTAAACACCCAACTAAAGGATCTTTGTGGATGAACTCGGGTCTGCAAATTTCCACAAAAATCAAATCTGCAAAGATCATTGCATTGGCTGCCTTCTAATTTCACAGTCAACTAGTTAGGGCATCATTTTATCTTACAAGAAAGACCATCTACCCCAGGACTGTTGATGTGCTTAAAACATAAAAAAAATGTCTGTAGTTAGCTACCGAGTTTACACAGTCATCTTGCCTCAGTCAATATTCTAAGATGATACGCTGCCAAATTTCGGTCCTCCTGTACATACTAGAATTTCATACTTCTTTTCTGCAGTTACCTCAGAGAAAGAGACCCGAAATCAGAGTTGGATGAAAGGCTTCAGTTTGCTGCGACTTCCTCAATAGCCTCCACAGTAAACCAGAATTTCAAGCTCCTTAAAACAGATCAAAAATAATCTTCTTCACTGCAGCTTTGTCCAAGACTTGGTGTATGTCTGCTGTTCATTGATCAAGCATGTGTTACTATTTGTACACCTGGAACTAGGGCATAATACACTAATTGTCACATCTCTGTCCACACCATGGTCAACTCTCATTATTGATCATATATCAATGTCATGATAAATATCATCATCAAGATGAGGAAGACTTCAAAGACTGTCTGCAATTTCAGGACTGTTTCAACCTTTGCAATTTTTGGATCGGTCAGTCATCAATCATTTCAGTGGAGTGTGTCTTTTGGAAGACCCCAGGACAAGTCACAATGATGGACTGTTAACATGTGAAAGATTAAAAAGATAAAGACACAGACTGCTATTATCCGAGATTTCACAGTCAACTGCTCCTCTACAAATTCGCCTCAGTCCACGAGTTCCTCAGTCAACTGAGCTTTCTTCCTCAGTCCAACGAGCTTCACACTTTATGCTGCTGCAGATCCACGAATTTCCAAGGTCAAACGAGCTGCTCCCACAAAATTTTTACTGCTCCTGCGGCTGCCTCAGACCCTAGACCCCGAAAAATCTCAGAGCCTTTTACCCACCGAAATTTCCATGCAAAAGAATGAAGATTTGTGAGGTATTTATACTAAATCTTCACCTTAATTTGAGGAGCCGACTTGTATGTTTCTGGGCCGACCTGCTCTTTTTTTTTAATTTAATTTATTAATAAAAAGAACTTTAAAGTTTTGAGCCGACATAAACTAGTTTTATGGAGCCGACCTGAGTATGTTTTACAATAGTTCAAAACAACTTGAGAAGGCAGACTTGTTCCCTTTTGTTTGGGGTTCTTTCACCATTGTTGGCATATCCGATGTCAAAGATTGGGTTGGCATGACATCAAGTGCTAGTAGTGGGATTCATGACCAACTTGTGGGTCTTAGGCATCCCGTGGGGCCACTGCAAGTCCATGTTGGCCTCAATGACAATTTCATCAACAACAATGCAGGATAGGTGCCTAAACGAGGAATTTGAGCTCAATTGCTTCTTCATCCATCTTCAATTTTTCTCGTTTTGTTTCGTTTAACTTCGTTGGGTGGCAGGCACATTCGGTCCTCTTCTCTTTCAAAATTAGAGTTGGTTCCCACTACTTCTACCTTTAAAAAAAACTTAAAATTTCTTGGCTACTAGTCCTTTTAATTTTCAGATCTCTCCTTATTCTTAAAGTTAAATTTTATTTCATATCTGATATATATGTTAAGATCTTGGTTTTAAAGCATATTTTCATAGATCTAGTTTCACCAACTTGATAGTTTTCAAAGTTATTTAAAAGTGAAATTTTAAGATTTGAAATAGAAGTTAGTTTTGTCGATTATAATTGAATATATAGCAAATATTAAAGTGCTTTAGATGACTGCCCCAACAGACAAGCCAAGATAGTTCCTTCACTTTCTTTAATCATATTCAATTTTTTGCAAATTTTTAAAGGTTGTCCAAAGATACTTTTAAAATGTTTTTGGGCATCTTTCATCACTAATAGCTCGTTGTCTTTGCAGCATTGACGAACAAATAAGAGGAGATTTTGGCGAAAATTTGAACTTTTAAGCCATCCGAAGCATCTTGAATGCTTCTCTGGATTAGTGATCATATTTTTCAAAGGATCACAAGCATTTCTGATCTTGTAATCATTAATAATTATAAAAAACAAGTGGGCTACACAGCGCCCACACCCCATCCCTTGTGGGGGGATTCACAGTGTCTCTTTCCATGGAGTGATTTTTCTGTTTTTTCTTGTAGCTTTTAATTAACACAAGCCAACAATCATCTTAACAAGATGTTTACTTTTTTATAAGTGATTTTAGTTTAAAGTTGCTTTAAATTTATCTCTTTTTCTGTAAAGAACACTAACCCACTACGATTTCTACTAGTAGCAAAAGGGAAAAGAAAATCGTAGTGTAGTAATTAGCCTCACAAGTTTTACTATACTTACACAAGCACACAATCCGTCCTAACGTGTTGTATCCATTTTGCAAGTAGTTTTAGTTTGCACTTTACAATTTAAATTGGAACAAACGTATTTGTTTCAGACTTCAGTCCGTGTATGCTCTTTCCTTCTACAGGCCTGCCTGATCGTTAGGGAATCAAAAATAGATCTGCAACATTCTTTAAAACTCAACATTTAATTAAACAACTCACTTTAATAAAAATAATCACCCTTAAACTTAACGGAAATCCGGCATTTCGATGTCATTTTATGTGGGCAAATTCTTCAGAGGAAGCAAGACCAACTAGAAAATGACTGTGGGGCCTCGTTAGGCTATATCCTTGTTGGTATAGTGTTGAACACACCCCCACGACTCCATCTAGCCCACATTTCCTTTTGCGGAGCCACATATGGTGAATCCGGACATATTCCCTATACCTTCGAGTATATCGGGAATCCCCTTTTCCCTTTAATCAACTCATCCTTTAATAAATGAAAACTGACCAAGACACATTGCAAAACATTTTACTTTTTCAGCAACACTTCAGTATGTTATGACTCCATTTGTCACTGACACATATTATACTACTATCATTTGCTTAAAGTCAGCTTGATGTAAATGTTGTATCTTTATGATGTTGATCTAATTTCTAATTTACAATATCTTGTCGGTAAATCATTTCAAACTCCTAAGAAAACAATTCATCCATAACTAATAAAATTAAGAGCCTTAGTAACTCTTTCATAGGGACCACCCCCTTTGGCTTCATTAGGAGAGGTCTAAATGAAGGAGTCAAGATTAGGTGACAGCACCTGACTCGAGACTTGTCCCCAAGGACGCACCGAGCAAGTTGAAGATTTATACTGCGTTAACCCCTAGGTACGTAAGAGGCGTCAACACATCTCATGACTAATTAAGGCTAAGCACCTCGATCCTTATTCACCCTTAGTCACTTCTCATGACTAATCATGGCTAAATCGGGACCATCCCCCACTAGCCATTGGTCAATTCACATGACCCCTCTCGGAGAATGTCTACAGAAAGTTGTCCGATGTTGCAACCTGGAGAAACATCAACATAGAGGAGGGGGGCATAGGGTGTTATTGATCAATAGGATCCCGATATAGGCAATGATTTTGATGATATGTAATTATGGGAAGGGACAACTCAAATTGGCTTCCACCTCAACTCCATTACCTTCCACCATAGCCCAAATAGTTGGAGCTTCCAGCTCCACCCCAGGCTCATCCAGAGCACCTACAGGACCACCTTTTGCTTCTAGAGGAAGAGTGGTGCCCCTTACCTGTAAAAGGGGTAGAGGGGATAGATGATTCCTATTATTTATCACGTTACTATATAGTATCTATAATTTAGTTGCCTCATGAGTCATGATGATTCATCTCATGAGATACATTTATTTTGATCATTTGATGTGATCTTCCATCATTCTATCAAGAACATATTTATGTATTTTCAATTTATTATCAATATGTGATCATGATCCACCATTTGACATCTTATGCATCTTATATTAGTTGTATTTTCATATTTATGTAGCAATGTGTTTATTTGAAGATGTTGCTACTATATATTTTTTTTTAAAAGAAAAAAATCGTTATTTTTGTATTTTTTAGGTTTCACGACATTTAATAAATATCTTCAGATATAATTGTTGATATTGTTGACAAGTTACATTCCAGACCCTCGGTGATATATTCACCGACACAATATATATAATTTTGTTACAAACAATGAACCAGGGAGGAACAAACAGTAGTAATAGTCCTTTCTTTGAATCATTGGTGTTGAATGATGTCCTATTACATAATTGCATGTTAGATTCAAGAGCATCCACTAATGTTATGCCCTTGAAAGTCATGAACCAATTAGGCCTTAAGACCAGCCACCCTTACCAAAAAGTTTGTGTAATGGATTCTAGGGAAATTGAGTTCTTAGGTCTGATCGAGGATTTGAAAGTGTTTGTTAACACCATTATTTAGCAGAGAGCAAAAAGACCATGGTGGGGAAAAAATAATGGTCGTTTATTATACTTTGGTTAAATTTTTATGGTATGAGGGTAGCGCAAGAGGTAAAAAACGAGGAATTATCAAAAGATCCTATGGTGCGAAGCGAAAGGATGCAAATCAACGGCTCGTATTGTGTCCGCACTCTCAAAGACGCAAGAAAGATAAGTGTATGCGGAGGTTCAATGAACGTAGGGATCAACGGTCGTTAATCCAGCATGATGAGATCTACGGTTTGTGTGGAATCCGCATTGCGAACCTACACGTTCGTTAAAGCAAAGTAACCCGGCGGAATCGAATGCATGTCACTTGATCTAACGGCGGGGAAATAAAGGCAGATCACATCGACGATCGTGGACAACTCCGGAGCGGAAACTTGCACGTTGGATAAGACCAAGATGCCTGGCGGAATTATGTACGTGGCGCTCGATCCGATGGATGAAAATTAAAGGTGAAATAGATCAACGGTCACGAATGGATCTGGATCATAAAGGTGCGCGGTAGTTAAAAGTAAAGAGCGGTTGCGGAATATAAACCATTGTACACGTGGTCGTTCATAGTGCAATCCGGAGGCGAAAGTGGTTTAGCAGAAACCGCCAAAAGGACGCTCCGGAGTGGGGTCCTATAAAAGCAAAGTTGACTTGTCCCATGATTATTTTATTTGGCGTCGGACGAGTGAAAAAGACCTGCGGATTCGTCAACCTTCGAATGTCAATTTCAAGCACACGCAGCCACGGTAAATAGGTAAGGCTTAAACGCCCATAATTCCTCCATCTAATTGCCACTATCAACTGAATTATGGACCAAGGGAAGGAATTGCAAGGGTCTGGTCGTATTTTAGATGACAGGGAAGATTATTTAGTTGATAGAGACAGAGGCGTATGCGACCCTTTCCTGTCCATAAGAAGCGTATCAGTCAGTAAAGAAAAGTTGTAGCCCTACAATTCGCAAGGGAATGATGTCTTGAATGTCTGTAAATCCTTTTTGTATTACTTTGCTCTCGAACAAACCCTGCATTTTCCAGAATTCGCGGAATGGTGCGCTGTTAATTACTCCCCTTCCCAGAGAATCATTGTAAGCCAGACTACGTCCCGAATACTCTGTAAAATCAATGCCAAAGTCATCTGCGAAAACCTCAATTTACCTAACAATTACCCTGATAGTCGTGAACCTGTGAATGAGTCTATCCTTGCTGAATTGTACAAGAGTTGTGAAACTGAAGTCCCTTGCCATTTCCTGTCCAACATTTTGAAAGAAGGTCAATCTTTAGATGGTATTTTCTTACCTCACCCTGTGCATATTTTCAAAAGTGAAGTTCAATTAGTAGTATCCCTGGTCTGTCAAATTTTGGGTCTTGACGATGATTGTCGCGTAAGTGAAGTCATCCTTGGTTTTTTGTTAAAAATAAGTTCATTAGGCTCCGAGTCCCAGTCGGTTCCAGTATTCAGTCTTGATGAATACTTAGCAGACGCAATCCATTTTCAGTTAAGTGAATTTCCGAAGGTCCGGTTCTTTAAATTTTAAACTTACTTGTTGAACATATTGCTATGTTCAAACGTCACTGAGTTACAATTTTTAAGTACCATTTTCTCCTCTGATTTGCCCAAGCAAATTAGTATGATTGAATTTGCCAATTCAATCATGTCTAAGATATATAAAATGTTGCCTCGTGTGTTGGAAGAGATGAAATGCCTGATGCAGCCCTCATCTGAAGATCGAGTCGGAGACTGGTTCCTGTATAAAGATTCCACTGTTCTGAGAATATATGGATTTACCGGGCAACCTTATAGGTTACCAGCTTTTCTCACTCCGAGAATTTTTGCATTAGAGTTCATGAGGCAGAGGTTGCATTCAAAAGAAGAGCATTTTGGAGATTTTAAAAAATCCTCAAATGTCAAATTCCCTCTCAAGGTTGGCTCCTTTATTTTCAAGAATAAAGGTGCCTTAGTGTTTATTGAAAAGTCATTGGAGAACATGGAATTCCAAAAGGAGCCAAAGGTGAATTACGATCCTCATCATGTAATTTCCCTAAGAAAGCAGGCCAACAAAAACAAGCCCTTTGACCACCAGAGTGTTAGAGGTCTAACCGAGATGGCCAATTCGCTGCATTTTATAGAGATTCCAGGATCCGATGAGGATGCAAGTGTTGTACCGGTTGTAACGTCTCAGGTGACAGGTGGTTCCGGTATTGTAATCAAAAGAAGCCTTTCTGAAATTGAGAGCATGGAAGTAGACGAAGATGGATCAAATAAAAAGGCTAAGGTTGTCCAAGTTGGTGAAGTTTTAGGAGAAGAGATCTCAAATGATTTCAAAAGAGTTGCCCTAGTCCCAACGAAGTCTGTGAATGTAAATCAATTTTCTTTCAAAGATGTAGATAGTTCAGAGCCAAGCTCAATTTTCAAATCCAAGGAAGAGCTTAAGGCCGGTTATATGGAGAAAAGAAAGCAGTCTCTAGAAGAGACAAGAAGTTTACTCCCGAAGGTAAGGAACTTAAACAATCCGAAAACCTCCTTAGTTTCTGCCAGAGATACAAAAAGAAATACCTTCAAATTGGCCATGGTGAGCGACAAGAAAGTGGCAAAGATGGAAATAAGGTTGGATAAAATTAGTGTGCCCGACAAAATACAGCTACACAAACAGACAAGCGACATTATTTATTCTGACCTATTGCAAGCTATAATGAGAATAAATAAACTACAAATTTTGGTAGATAAATTAGAAATTCAGCTAAAGCATGAAAAAGTTGAGAATAAGGCCAATGCCATTCATATTAAGAAGCTACAAGCAGATATTATCAGTTCAGGCAATGAAAGAAACAACACCCAAGCTGTCAGAAGATTATTGGAAGAAAAGGACAATGCTCTCCAAGTTCTGAAGAAAAGATTGAAGATTCCAGGCTTGGAACATGTTCAATCGTCCGAATTATTGGCACTGCAAGAAGAGAAAGACAAGATGCATCAAGAGATGATGGAACACAAAGGAAAAGCTCTCCAGTTACAATAGGAAAAAGACAGATGGGAAGCCGAACAGAGTGAACTGCTATCTCAAATTTCCTTGTTAAAAAAGGACCAAAACGAGGAAAAGGAGATCATGGGGGAATTGATGAGTCAGACTCCTATTGATGATGATTTGTCTATTGAAAATATTGATAAACCATTGAATGACTTTTCTGCAGATGACTTGTCAATACCTATGTCCCAGGTCAGCTTAAGGGAGGAAGAAATAAAAGAGTTAAAGGCGGAGAATGAAAAGATCAAGTCCGAGTTGGCCAAAATGAGTGAAAGTAAAAACAAAATATTACAAGACCGAAATCAGCTGCAAAAGAAATTCAATGAACTGAAAGTAAAGAACATTGGGAAAGGTCCTCTCCAGGGGGCAAAGCACATCATTTGGGACACCTTGTCTATATAGAGATTACCAAATTCCGGCACTATCTGAATTTTATCGCTGATCAAAACATATTGATCAACTTGGCCCACCAAAGACTAAAGTTAGTGAATGAACATATGGAAAGAAGACCCCTTACTACAGCCCAGAACACTTTGAATTTTTTAAATTCATTAACATATCAGAAATTACATGACATGGGAATAAAAGACAGGATATCAATAGTACTATGGGCTAAGAAGTTTATCCACAAGCATCATTTAATGAAAATGATCCAGGATAAAGTTGATGAAATGGTTTCACAAGTTAATAACTTCAAGCAGGTTTTCAAGGAGCTATTTGAGGACGGCTTGCCTTCCTTTTGGGACGAGGAGGGACGGATGTTTTCTCAGGAGCATTATCACAGCTTGTTAGTTCAGAGCCACATGGACCACTCCAAATTTGATGATTTGGAAAAAGGCCTAACAGGGAAAGCTATTGTGGATAAATTGACAGAGGATTTCGAAATTTTACAAAAGTTCCTGCTTGTCAGAAGAGGATTGCCCAAGGTGTCATATGAAGCGTACATGGAGCTGAAAGTGTCCATTTGAGAAATGATAGAATGTGATACCGCAAGCGCAGAGCAATGGAAAGCCGTGGAGAGGTTTGGAAAGACAAAATACATCCTTCATTCATAGAGACAGGTGTTACGCGCCAAGGAGCTGACTAGACGAAGACATGTTATCAAGTTGATTTTAGCTTAATGATTTGTTAGGATTGAAGCTGTAGTTTATTCCTAGGAGTTAGGAATTCAGTTACAAGACTTTAATTAAGCCGATCATTCAGTTATGAATCTTCTTGGAAGATCAAATTATTTTATGTATATATTTGCATCTATTTTATGAGATGGGGGTTGGAACCCATCCTGTTGTTGAGAATTTTGGAAAACGTATATTTTTGAAGAACAAAGTTGAATGTGAATGAATTATCAGAGATTCATGCGTCGTTTATATTACAGTCTGTGCTTCTCTTTCTCTGTGATTGTTTTTTTCCAGTATTACACTCCATTCTGTTTCCTTCGTATTTGAAATATAGCGTTGAATGATTAGAACTCATGCTTGTCGTGCTCTGATCATTATTTCAAATATTTTATAAACCCTTCTGCTAAAGTCAATATAGAATTCGTCATTTGATGCTCTGTATTGATGGACTGTTCTCTTTTTCTTCCATTCCAAATGAATCAATGAATGACTGTGATTAAATGGTTACCTTGCCTTTGATAAATTCCTGAACATACGATTTTGTGATATTTTATCTATATGTGACTCCATGCCCAATGGTTCTGTGTATTGTTTCAACCACCTTTATAATCTTTGAGTGTTGACATATATTTCCGGCCTTGTTAAATCTGTATCTAAGAGATCCCTCTCTGGAAAGAAAAGCCAGTTTCTTTCTAAAAGTGGTTTTGCTGTTACTCTTGGGATTTACTTCTTACAACCTGAGTACATTCTGAGTGCTAACAAACTGGCGCCATTGCCGGGGAACGAAAGTGCATATCTACCCTGGGAGAACAACAGAGCTTGAAGAAAGATTTCTGTGGGCAAATAGGAATTTTATCAGCGGAAGAGGTTGTATATTTGCCCTGGCGACTCCATTGTGAAGCTTGTTCAGAACTTAAGGAGTCATTCTGGCTTCGAGAAGACACACGCGAGGTAAGTCTGATACCGAAGTCTTGAAAAGTTTTGAAGACCCAGAAAAGCTATTTAAAAGAAAAAATAAAGAAAAGATAGATTTTCCTTTGTTTGGTGCATCCTCATCTCAAGATTCTCATATTAATCCAGAATGGGGAGTTAATGCTGGAAAAAGTTTGTTGAGAACTAAATCCGAGTCTGACCTCAAGAATACCGAGTTTAGTCCTCGTAGGTTAGAATCTTACTTGTTGGATTCCCTCTGGAGAGATTTACAACAAACCACGAAAGCTGAAACATATACCTCTCAAAATACTCAAAATTCTTCAGTCCCTGTGAATCCACCTAGACCAATGGCAGCCAGATTTGCTCCCTTGCGTTTGCCTGCTGTATTACATGATCTTCCCCAAAATTATTCCCAAAGAATTTCTTTATTTGATGGAGAAGGTGACATAACCGCAAAACAGCATGTTGCCAAGTTTGAAGATTTCATTGACTTAGAAGAAGTTGATTTCCCAGATGTCAAAATGCGGTTATTTGCCCAGAGTTTGTCAGGTGAAGCAAAGAAGTGGTTTAAAGATTTACCGAATGGGTCTATAGTGAATTTTCAGGCCTTTCAGAATGCGTTTTTAGATAGATGGGATGATAAACAGAACCCTCTGCAGCTTTAATCTCAGTATAACAGTCTCAAAAAAGGAGGTTTCGAATCTGTCCATGAATTCTCTAGCAGATTTATGAGGGTTTACAATTCCATCCCGGAGGATATAAAACCTTCTGCAGCCGCAGCCAAATTGCACTATGCTAGAGCTTTTGATAATGATTTTGCATTTTCATTACGGGAGAGAAAATCAGCAACTCTTGCTGCCATGTTTACAGCTGCTCTGGAAGTAGAAGCAAACATGATGGCGAGTGGAAAGATGAAACATATTTATATTGATAAAAGGAAAAAGGAAGAAAATTTGCCTTCTACTTCTTCTAATAATGTCAAATTCAAAATGATGTTGAAAAGCATGGAAAAGTTGATGGACAGATTAACTATGGATAATAGGGGATTCAATAGAGAACAAGCTGAGCCTCAAATTAGGAATCATAATTTCAGAAGACCGAATCCTCCTGCCCCCCCCCCAAAACCGGCAGAGAGACATGAGGAATCCAAGAAATCAGGAGGAACAGCCAATTCGTCCACCATTTCCTGAGAATTATGTCACTAATGAAGAGGATCCCGCTGAAAATGAGATTCATCTTTTTGGAGAACAAGATTCAAAGATATATCTTACCGAGGAAGAGCATAACATTTTTGAACAGGAAAGTGGAAATGAAGAATTTGAAATGGAGAACGAGCCGTATCAAAGAGGATATTTACATGCTATGGATGATGTGCAGAGGAAAATCAGATTGAGGAACAGGGATGTCCTCATAAATAAAGGGAAGGCAAACCCAAATCAGCCTTTCACTAGTTCTTTGAATATAGAAAAAGGAAAAGAACTACAAAAAGACTCTTTTGTAAATAAAGAGATTGAAAATGGTGTACAAAGGGATAAAATAACAAAACAGGCAACTCCGGTTGATGTGGAAAGAATTAGTTCTGGTTTTAATTTACAAAATGAACTTTCAAAGCTAAAGATCTCTGTTCCGTTTAATGAGTTATTGAGAAACACTGAATACAGGGATACTATCACAAAAATGGTCAAAAACCAAGGGGAATGGCAGTCTGACATTTTAGAACTGAATGATGATAATCCCGCTATTTCATTTGGATCAAAAGTTGAAAATTTAGAAGGGGAAGAAGTTCCTCCTTTCTATTTAAGTTTAAATGTGCATGATAAAGTGGTCCATAATGCTATGCTGGACTCAGGAGCATCGCATAATCTAATGCCTAAGGGAGTGGTAGAAAGTCTGGGATTGGAGGTAACAAGACCTTATAAAGATCTGTACTCTTTTGATTCTGTTAGAATATAATCCGTTAGGGTTATATAATGTAAATAAATAAATAGTAGGAAGCCAAACAGGCTGAGCGGAAGGTGAAACCCAACCGCCATGTGATTTGTATAAATATAGGCATTTGCATTGGAATAATGATCAATCGGGAGTTATTACCAACAAGTGGTATCAGAGCCTGGTTGCCTGCCTGCCATAACTCCTGCCTGTTGCCAGTCTGCCCATTCCTGACATTCTGCTTGCCAGTCCATTGCCAAGCTACTCCATCAGTCTGCCAGTCGAGTCGCATGCAGTGTATGCGTTACTCCTCCTGCCTGCGTTTTCTGCTCATACGTTTGATGTATAATGAAGAGCCTAACCCTAAGTTTTAACCACGATCTCCATTCAGTTTTCGTTGTTGCTGTATATTTTTTATCTGTGTATATCTCTAGTAAACCCTAATTTATCTCTGCGATATAGTGTGAGTATATCCCTGGTAAACCCTAATTTATCCTGCGATTTGTGTATATCAGTGTGACTGCATTGTTGAGTATATATCCTGCGTTTGAAACTTCTTTTGTTTGGCATCACATAAGTGCGATGTATATACTGCATTGAAGACTGATATACTGGTGCGTGTTGGAGACTGGTGCGTGTTGGAAACTGCTGAAGACTGCCCTCATTCGCGTTGGAGAATGTTGAGTGAAGACCAGCGTGGATCTCTTCCAAAGTGGCCCATTGCCTCCAAACGTTTCTTCTCCTTTGTTCTCATCATCTTCAGAGGATACGGCACACTGATACTTGTACACGCAGACTGCTGAAAACCCATTGAAGACTGAGCTATATGCTGCGTAAGTTTGAATCTTGCTATTACCTATCTTGTATGCTCAGTGATATAATACCTATCAGATCCACGACAGGATGAAGTAATATTTATGGGAGTTAAATAAATTTGTTGTTGAAAGGAGAACGATAGTCGTGACTATCGTGAGGCTGCGTGGAGAAGAAATGGTATTGCTGACTGATGCTTGCTATGTTGAAATATTGTTAAATCGCGTGGAGATGTATAAGCCTGCGTGGAGAAGAGACTGTTGAAGATTAAAGACTGCGTCTTGATGGAGCTGCCTGCGTTTTGAAGAAGCCCGTGAGTTTCAATATATATATATGCTGACTGATAATGTATGCTGAAGAATAATTCAAAGCTGCTCGTTGGTCCCTTCCTGCAGGAGAATACACTCTTTCTTTCAGGCTACGCGTTGGAAGGCCTTTTAGAAGATTGGGTCGTCGAATTTATGTTTTTGATCAAATTCATGTGACTAATATATAAGCTGTGTGGAGAGTGACTGATATATATTGTGCATGAAGAGATTGTTGCTTGCCTGAAAGCTGCGTATGTATGTGAAGACAACACTCCACACACTTATGTGGAGACATGTGTCATATCACTGGCCTATTGAAAAGTATTTGCACTATGCATTTGTTTACTATATTTTTAAGGAGATTGTTATAAGCTTTTCATAATCTTGGAGGTTGTAGAAAATTTGTTCACAACATTGTAAGCCTATTTGTTGCAATAGACTGCAAAACCAGAAACCCTACAGCGATTATTGGCAATCTGTCTGTGCATTTTAATGGATTTAAATAGGGTTTTGCTTACAAGAAATCATTGCAAAGATTGTTGGTGAATAAAAGAAATTATATTGTGAAGAAAAGTTGCAGCTGGTTGACTGTATTGAATTCCCAAAAAGGATTCAGGAGTGGTCTAAGAAAGCTTGCAGATGTTGCTATAGCTGCTCCAAAAGAAGAAAAGTTGCAGAACCAGATCCACATCATTTAGACAATCACAATGGCAAGTTACAGTTATGATTGAGGTATCATTGTAATTTTTCATATGAAGATTTGAATTGTCCATGTAAACAACACTCTAAAGTAAATTACATGGAGATGTGTTGAAAGAATTCTAATCCTGTGTTTCTTTGAGAGCTGTGCCTCTCCCTCACCATCACCTCTGTAAATCACCTTGGCAGAGACTGTAGACCTGCAAGGTTATTGTTTTTCTCTTTGTCATATCAAGTTTATTATTGTAAATTACACTAACAGTTGTAAAGATGCACTCTTTGGCATCTAGTATTGGTGCTGCCCTAGTTGGCAAAGACCAATCCAAAGATCCTTCCAAGGGAGATTGCAGCAAGAGAGGACCAGGAAGAAGAAGAAACTTCCAAGGCAGAGGGGGTAGAAACAACTCACGAAAAAGATCAAAGTGCAAGCGTTGTGGAAAGATTGAGCACACATCAGATCAGTGTTGGGCTTCGTGGGACTCCATCAAAGACAAGCACAACCAGAAGAAAGATGACCAAGATGCTAGTAAATCTTCTGATTCTTGTATTGTTGCACATTGTAATCTTGGATTTAATGAAATGACTTCTCTTTCATCTTACAAAGATTGTTGGCTGCTTGATACTGGTGCAACATCACACATGACATTTAGAAAAGACTGTTTTGAAGAACTGAATGAAACAATAGATGGCATAGTTTACTTTGCAGATAAGTCAAGTATTAAACCAAAGGGAATGGGCACCATTCGACTGAAGATGCCTGGATTCCCTGATTTCTTGTTGAAGAACGTTCTCTATCTTCCAGAGTTGCAGAGAAGCCTGCTGTCCTTGGTGGAGATTCGACAGCAACGCCATTCCATCCACATGTTTGATGGAATCGTTGAAATAAGAAAGTCCTCTGACAACCAAGTCATCATGGCTGGATACGAAGATGGAAAGTTGTTGGAGCTCAAGGGTTCATCCGCAAGATTTCGGAACTATGCCTACCTCTCTCAGCATGGAGAAGGTAATATGTCATCTAGCTCATTGTGGCATGCAAGATTTGGTCATC
>LPNX011036667.1:68259-79392 GCA_001517045.1 Pseudotsuga menziesii
GGAGGTACTTATTTACCAACATGCAGAGCCATCCCCAGATACACAAGCCCTTCCGACCTACCATGCCTCAATTCTTAGATAGTCCAGCTGTAGTGCCTCTAGCACAAGCAGAACCAGAAGAACCCATGAGTGCCTATCTGAGAGAATATAGAGCTTTAGGAGAGGACTTCCATTCAGCTATGTCCTTCACTGACTTCTTCCACTTTAAAAGTAAGAACAAAACCAAAGCTTACAATAGGCCATTTACCCAAAACTATGAGTTACAGTGCACATTAGGGAAACTGACTATCCCTACCTTTGAGGGCACTCGGGGTGGCCCAGCCAAGAATTGGGTACAGAAGTTGGATACATACTTCCAGCTCAACCCCATGATTGAGATAGATGCCATTAAATTGGCTACTTTGCATTTGGACGAAGAAGCACATGAGTGGTGGTATCACGAGTTAGTGACACTGCGTCACAACACCATCACATCGTACCCAAATTTTACACAGAGGCTCATTGAGCGGTTTGATCGGAAGGATCCTGAGGTCCACTTTAGAGAGCTGGTACAGCTCAAGCAGACAGGTAGTGCAAATGCATTTATTTCAGAGTTTCAAAGGATAGCAGTCATGGTGACAGATATATCAGAGAGCAGGTTGATTATGTTGTTCACTGAGGCTCTCACTGAACACTTACAGGGATGGGTTAAGTCTTATAGGCCCACCACCCTAGCAGATGCCATTAGACGGACTAGAGATTTACAAGATGCAGTACCCAAGGTTAGGCTTCCTCCCAAACCCAATTCCCCTATTGAAGATGAAGAGAGGAAACCCGTCCAGAAAGAATGGCCCAAGAAAGAATGGATGGACAATAATACCCGACAGGACCTTAGAAGAAAAAAGTTATGTTTCACTTACCAGGTCACAGATGTTCAGGTAAGGGAAAAGCTTACTACATAGAGGCCTATTCTGACAACGGGGAGGATGATGATTATCCAGATCAGGAGCAGAGAGAGACACCAGAGATAGTTAAGGAGTTGCCGCCCTCAGGAGGTACCATTGCTACCATCACAAGGGTTCCTAGATTCCACACTCTCCGAATCAGAGGTACCATACAGGGCCATAGAGTGGGAGTGCTGATAGATGGTGGGGCGTCCCACAACTTTATTGATGCTGCATGGGTTAAAAGGAGAGACATTCCGACTAAGAGTTTTGATGGGTTTTCAGTAGCTGCAGCAAGTCACACCATGGAGTGTAGTCAGAGGATTCCTCAATTAACAGTAACACTTGGGAATTATTATTATACAGTGATGGAGACATTCTATGTGGTGGATGTACCTGACATGAAGGTGGTATTAGGAGTTCAGTGGAAGTATTCCACAAACTACCAGACCATGGAGATGGAGTTCACAGGAGCAGAGGGACAGAAGGTAGTATTGAGAGGGATGAATACCTACCCTCCCACACCAGTGACATCACACAGGATGGAGGCAGTACTCCGACAGGGGGATATTGAGAGAGCAGCAGAGTGTTTTGTCACCTTCAAGAAACCACCAGATAAGGCCACACAACGTCCAGCAGTATTCGGAGACCGTCCTACAAGTCGACCTCCAGATAGGGGATTTGAGAGTTGCCCCCCCCCCCTTGATGATGAGGGGCAATTGATTCTGATTCCAGAGCGCATCCTAAAGGTACGAGAGTGGAAACTACGAAACAAAATCATCAGAGACTACTTGGTTCAATGGAAAGATCTGCCTTTAGAGGAGGCCACTTGGGAGACAGAATAGGTATAATAGCACCCAGCTTTACAGTTGCTTGAGGACAAGCAAATTCGAGCGGGGAGGACTGTAATGTCCTCTTTTGCCTAGGCATTTGAGGACCAACCCGCTAACCTATGCGATTCCTGTGGGTTCGAGCGGGAACTAACAGTCAAGGAATCCGCTGAAGACTGATGCCATCTACAGAAGATCTAGGGCATCAATATTATATCACCATTGGGTCGAAGAGGACCACCAGAGCCAAAGGCCACCTACATGCACGACATTTGAGCATTATTTAATGATGCATGCACCCAATTAAGTCTCCATGCGCATGCATGCAAGTCAACTGGAAATTAGAAGTTAAACTGACCTAATTAGGTCAAAAGTTAGGGTTTTCATAGTTGAAGGTTATAAAAGAAAGATAAAGTGAATGGAGAAGACACTTATGTGATAATTGATTTGTGGAGTCGAATTGGAAAGCTCGGCGAGCTAAGTTGGGGTTGAGCGCATGCTTAGCTAACTGGTGTATTTCGGCAATGAAAACTATCTGCCCTAGTTCATCATCAGGTTGGATCATACAGGTTCAGCACTAGTTCATCATCAAGTTACATTAGCAGTTATTCCGGGAGGCTGATTATTCATCCAGCCAGAGGGTTTCATTGTCACATCGTGTCACCGTGATTAGAGACAAAGCAAGCACATCATCCGAGCTCCAGCAGCAGCTTATTTATTTGAGCTATATACGGGTATGTGCATGCATTGATTTCTCCTATTTTATAGCATCTACGTATTTTTCTAGGGTACATATTTGCATGCAACTGTATGCATGCAAAGTTTGGGGTTTGCTTTCCTATTATACCAATTTGGGATATTACAGCAAACTAGCTGACTTTGTAGCCTTTATAATATGCCCTCCTAGATGCCAATCTGGATGACATGCTTGATCTTATAATCCACTTGGAAGTGACCACTGACTTCCCCTCTGGTATTGGAACTATCTCCCACACATCACTTTTCATGATGGACTGATATTCTTCCATCATGGCATCCTTCCAAACCTGCTAGCCTATTGCCTCCTCATAACTGGAAGGATCGAGATTAATGATGTGACTCATCAACGCCATATAACTTGAGAACCTTTGAGGCCTTTAATTCTCCCTAAAAGTACCATTGAGAGCTACATGCCTCTACATCCTGCAAAGTATCACAAAGCCATGTTGGCCTCTTCTTGGTCACTGCAACATCTCTAGGTAGATCCACTAACTCTGCTTACTCCATTGAATTCAGATAGTCTGAATGATGAACAACTGAACTAGAAGGATTTGTGCCCTCATCCTCCGAAGCCTCCTACTCCCTCTATCAATCTCCATGTGAGACTCTCTAGATGTCCTGAAGGCTACCTCCTCAATCTAACATTGTCCTGAAATGTAACATCTCGACTAACCTCAATCTAACATTGTCCTAAAATGTAGATCCTATATGCCTTCGAAGTCTCATTGTATCCCACAAAATTACCCTTCTTCCCAGAAGGTTCTAACTTCGTCCTCTTCTTCATAGGCGCATGGATGTAAAATGGACAACCAAATATCCTCAAATGACTGATCTCTAGCTTCACTCCTGTCAATGCCTCCTCAGGAGTCTTGTCCCCCAATATCCGGTGAGGACTAATGTTCTGAGCATGAAAAACTATATTGGATGCCTTTTCCCGTAAGAACATGGGTAAATATTGATCATGGATCATTGCCTTGACAGTTTCCACAACAGACTTGTTCTTCCTTTCTATAACTTCATTCTATTGAGGGTTGTAAGGAACTGTCCACTCCCTCTTGATCCCTACTTCCTTGCAGGAATCACTTAAGTCATTGGAGGTATACTCTCCTCCATCATCTAACCTCAACACCTTGATCTTCTTCTATGTCAGGTTCTCTACCTGAGCCTTGAACTTTTGGAACCTGCTAGAAGACTTAATCCTTGGTCTTCATGAAGTAGATCCATGTCTTCCGGGAGAAATCATCAATGAATGTACAAGAGGCCATCCAAAGATGATACTGTCATTGGCCTGCATACATCATAATGCACTAGATCCAAAATCCCATTGGACCTACTATCACTGCTCAAAAAAGATTCCTTGGTGTTCTTGCCAAGTGCACAACTCCTGCAAACACCTTCATGCTCTTCCTGGAGCTTTGGAAGACCTTTAAGCATCTTCCTCAATGTTTTCTCTTTAGGGTTGTTCCTGCAACCACCTCTTAACTCCAACAAGCAATCATTAAATGTCTGGTTAGGGCACCCTAAGGGTACACCTAACCTTAAAGGAAAGAAAATAACTTAGAATAGAAAGGGGCAGCCTAAAATATTCAATCTGATATAAAAATTACAGCAGACCCTACATCAAGAATACAAGCTTAATAATAGAACATTGAACCTCTGTATGAAGTGTGCCTTGATGTGAGGGTTTGTCTGCAAATATCAATCTTCAGATTTGTCCTGTAAATGTAACAATACAGCCCTCAGATCTGCTTCAGATCTGTTGAAACAGCCTTGGAGTGTGTGCCAAAACTTCCTCAAGCTTGCTCTTAAACATGCCTTTGTCTTCTTCAAAATCGTGTTTTCAATATGTCCTTGAAAAATGTAACACAAAGGCTTATCAATTCTGTCTCTACCATTGTAAACTCAGCCCTTCAAATTTGCCACAAGGGTTTCTACAAATCTGTCCTTCATAACCACGGATCTATAGTCTTATTGTTGCTGCTCATACTCCAAAGATATGCTGCCAGGACTGACCATGAGGTTTACCATTATAGGATCCAGTCTGCCAACATATCTAGGCCCAAAACATTGACTTGTTTGCTATGATTGCAGGCTCTGCATCCTCAATCAGTCATCAAACTAGGGCTGCTACAGAGGTACAAGGCCAGAGCCAACTAACATAGGACTGCCCAGAAAATATTCCATGAATATGTTGTCCTAGGATTGCAAAATCCTTCTTTAAATAGTCAACAAAATCTGTCATTAAACCTGCCCAATAATACTGCTCCTTGATGAAGAAGAAATCTGAAGCTTCTACAAATTTTCAGCCTATTGTACCTCTGTACGGATTCTGTACATTTGTGCGGACTATACGGATTTCTGTACGACTGTATGGACCACCCAACAATTCAAAATTTTCAAAATGTTAAAAAGCGCCTTCAATGCGAAGATTTCGAAAAAAGCGACTTGTACAGAATTCTGTACCATACGGTCATACAAGCATACAGAATCCATACGATTTTCCTAAGATAAAATCTGTACAGCATGTCTTCAACCTCAAAGCTCTGAAATCTAAGATCTGAAAGCTGAAACTGATCAATGGCTGTCTTCAATACTGCTCAAATACCATGTTGATTTTTCTTACAGCAGTAAAAATACAATTTCCAGATCTTGATAATTTCTTCCTAATGATTTTCAAACAATAATTTCTTCCCACTCTTATCATTGAATAATTATACACTGAACATTTCAACTTTAAATTGCAGCAGAAACAAAAGATCATTCAAAGATAGCCATGCACAGTAGACACAATATTTTATCCTGGGAAACCAGAACTGGGGAGATAACCTGACAACTTTTCTAGAAAAGAAATCAGTCCAAAATTACGAGTACATCACCATCAAAATGAAGAAAACCTAACACATACAGAATGCGCCCTTCATAAGGAAAAGATAGCAAACTCTCAAAAGATGACAAGAACCTTCAAAAAATGCTCCTTCAAACTTCGCTAGACCCAGCTAAAGTTGTGCACTTGCAGAGAAGAGATGATGATCTTGGATGATCTGAAAAATCAAATGGTTCAGCTCTTATTTATACTCTTCATGTAAGGACCTAGGTGGCTTACTAAGGGAAAGTCTTCATGTATCAGATTTTATACATCTCCGGATCAGATGTACAACAAAAATTTTAACTAGAACAATCACAATAGCAAATAGCTACTACAATTTATCTCCTGAGATTTAAGCAATATAAACTACGCTAATTTCGCACAAACTATGTAATCATAAGAAAATAACCAGCATAATAAGCACAAAGAAGTCCCTGTGACCCGCAAGTTTGACTTACAAGCATACTGTAGAAGCCAATAGAATGTCCATCACACCAGTAGCAGCTCCTCAGGAAACCGCGCGAGGGGAGACCACTCTCCTCCCAACCAACCCATCAGTCATAGACTAAGAGCCCCCGATCCCTCACTCAGCAATACCAAGCCAGCTAAACATCATAATCAGAATCCTATTCTACCCTCAGCCTCCAAACCTCCATCTCCACTCCGCCCATAAAACCCTCTCAAAAATACAACATGGCTAAGCAACTCAAACCAAACCTCCCAAACAAAGAGCATGAAAAAGACCGCCGCAAACTCAGCCCCCGATTCCCCTATTTAAGCAGAAAATTCAAATTTTAATTTAATTATAGCGAATTATGCATGTGGGTCACATGGCCTTCATGCACCCTACTTTATTTAATCTAGTAAAATTATCTTAACCTAGATTTATTGTTAATTTGCTTTAGTAGTATTAGCTTAACTTTATTAATATTTCTCTTTTTCAATAATTCCCACTTTATTAATACTTTATTAGTAGCCAATGAGGGATTCAGAATTTAATTCCTTAATTAGTTTTAGGGATGTTACACTTCCAAGTCACTTTAATTTCACTTGTTGGGGCCGACTTGTTCTTCTTGGTCTTCCATATTTCCTGGGGCTTTTTCAATGCTTTCGGGGACTTCATGTTAGATTTTAAGATAGCAGTACAAATTCAATCGTATTTGCAGCAGAGTATAAAATAGGATCACTGAAAGAACAACCATGCACAGAAACAATAAACACAAAGATTTATCCTAGGAAACCACAAGGGAGAAAACCCAGCCACCTTCTTATAGAGATATCAGTTCAAGATGCAAAGTACATGAGCATGTAATCAGATACAATAGCAATCACATAGAGCTGAAGACACACCCCAAGAGCAAAAGAGAGAAACTCCTCCAAAGATAGCAACCCAAAAAATTGTCTTCTACTAGCTTGAGCGAACTTCCTTCTTGTTGGAGCAAACTTGCTTCTTGAGAATGAGGAGTGCGCCCTTCTATTTATACTTTTCATATTTGACTTTTTTCACTTTTGGAGTGGGGCTGACTGGTCTTCTTTTCCTAGACCGACTTCTCTTTTGTGACATAATAAGTGCTTCTTTTGGGGCCGACTTGGTGAGGATGCCTCACATAGCTACAACATCAACACTCCCTCTTAGCCAAGGAGGCATCATCATACTGGAACACATCCGGATATCATCTGAGCATCATGACTGTCTTGAACATCTCTGTATCATAAGGAAGGTCTTCCGACACAACTCAGTCCGTCAAGAAGTGTCAACAACTCAACCCAGTCCATCGGGGAGTCAACATGCACCAACTCAATCCAGTCCATTGGAGAGCCTACATGTAATAACATGCACCAACTCAACCTAGTCCATCGGGGAGCCTACATGTAACAACACGCACCAACTCAACCCATCCCATCGGGGAGCCTGCATGTAACGAATCAACTCAGTCCATCGAGGAGTCAACAACTCAACCCAAACCATCGGGGAGTCCACATGCACCAGCTCAATCCAATTCATCGAAGAGCCTACATGTAATAACATGCACCAGCTCAACCCAATCCATCGGGGACCCTACATGTAACAACATGCACCAGCTCAACCCAATCCATCGAGGAGCCTACATGTAACGACTCAACTCAGTCCATCGAGGAGTCAACAACTCAACCCAGTCTATCAGGGAGTCCACATGCACCAACTCAATCCAGTCCATCGAAGAGCCTACATGTAATAACATGCACCATCTCAACCCAGTCCACCAAGGAGCCTACATGTAACAACATGCACCAGCTCAACCCAATCTATCGGGGAGCCTACATGTAACAAGTCATTCATCTCTCTCTCTCTCTCTCTCTCTTCTTGTTAAGGAAGAGATGCACCATTCTCCTCGTCCTAGAGAGAGTGTCTCGTTGATATTGTAATAACAACCTTCCCTCTTGGAGAGGGAAATATTCTCTACTACTCCAGGCCTTTCACGAAAGTATACAACCTTTGTCCTGGGAATAGTCTTCGTAAGAATATCACCAATCTAATCATCTATGGGAACATACTAGAGTTGGACTGCACCTCTCTGTACCATGTCACGGATGTAATGGTACTTGATCTCGATATGATTCGATTTATCATGAAATATTGGATTCACTAAGAGTTGTACATAGCTCTGGTTAAAACAGTGAATCAATGTCGGCTCTAGCATCTGATCAAATAACCCAACAAGGAGTTTCTGAAGCCACATAGTTTCCCGGGCTACAACACATACTGCAATATACTCGGCCTCTGCAGTATTGAGTGCCACTGAGGTCTGCTTCCTGCTACACCAAGAAATCATGACAAATCCCTAGTTGAAGCAACACCCAAAGATGCTCTTCCTGTCCACAACACTTCTAGCCCAATCAGAATTAAAATATCCCTGCAATCTCATGTCACCACTAGAAGCATATCGTAGGCCATATCCCACCGTGCCACACAAGTATATCACGACATGTTTTGCAGCTACCCAGTGTACTTGTCTTGGCTCACTCATGCACACTCTGCAGAATAGATATTTGGTCTAGTGTTAACTAGATACATCAACGATTCGATCAACTATAGATACATGGTGGGATCTATCAAATCTGAATCGAGAGCAAATTTCTCAGCTTCGTCAAATTGGAATCCATTGGTGTGGCCATGGCCTCACAGTCCATCATCCCAAATCTTCTTTGGATATCAATGGTGTACTTCCCTTGACTCAAGAAAGATCTCATCATGCCTCTGCCATACTTCTAGTCCCAAGAAGTAGTGCATCAAACCAAGGTCCTTCTTTTCGAATTCAAAAGCTAGCTTCCTCTTACACCACTCAATAAGTTTCTCATCTCTGGTGAGAAACAAGTCATCAACATAGAGCACTAGAATCAAGGGCTCACCATCCACAACCTTGTAGTAAAGGTTGGGATCTGCATCACTCTTAGTTAATCCCAAGCTCAGTATCCATCAATCCTAGCATACCAAGCACGTGGTGCCTGCTTGAGTCCATATAAGGCATTCTTCATCCTGCATACATGGGACTCCTTCCCATGGATCACAAAACCCTCTGGTTGCTCAATGTAGACCTCTTCCTTAATCACATCGTTGAGAAAGAAAGTTTTAACATCCATCTGATGCAACTTCCATCCCATAGTTGAAGCAATAGCAATAATCGTCCTGATGGAAGTGTTTAGAGCAATTGGGGCAAATATCTCATCATAATCAACTCCCTCTTTCTGAGAGAATCCTCTAGCCACAAATCTAGCCTTGTGTTTTTCAACACTGCCATCTACTCCATGTTTGATTTTGTAAATCCACTTGAAAGTCACTACTGAATTCCCCTCAGGTCTCAACATAACTTCCCAAGTTCCCACACATCATTCTTCATGATGAATTGATACGCTTCCATCATGGGATCATTCCATATCTGTTGGTTGGAAGCCTCCTCATAACTGGAGGGCTCTGAGTTAATGATGTGGCTCATGAAGGCTACATAACTCGAGAATATTTGAGGTCTCTTGCTTTCTCGGAAAGTACCACGAGGTGCTCCATGCCCCTCTGCATCCTGTAATGTCTAACGAGCCCATGCAAGCCTTTTTCGGCCTACTGCAACATCTCTGGGAACATCAACTGGCTCTTCTGGATCAATGGGATTGACTAGCTCAACTATCTCAATTGAATCCCTCTAAATTGTTGAAGGGGGAGGGGGAGATGATGGCATCTCCTTTGGAGCTACTAGCTCCTCACCATCAATCTCCATATCAAATCCTCTGGCTCTTATGAAGGCCACCTCCTCTTCAAAGGAGACATCCCTGCTGACCTCAATCTGTCTCCATCCTGGGATGGGAATACTATAAGCCTTTGAAGACTCATTGTATCCCACAAATGTACCCTTCTTGCCTAAAGGTTCTAGCTTTGTCCTCTTTTCCTTGAGCACATGAATATACACCGGACAGCCAAAGATCCTTAAGTGGCCAACCTCTAGCTTAACACCTGTGAAGGCCTCTTTTGGAGTTATGTTCCTCAAGATCTTATGAGGATTCCTATTTTGCACATAGACAACGGTACTGGAAGCTTATACCCACAAAAACATAGTCAAACTCTGATCATGAATCATATATTTGGATGCCTCTATAATCGTTATGTTCTTCCTCTCTACAACCCCATTCTACTGAGGGTTGTAAGGAATAGTGTACTCCCTCTTAATTCCTACTTCTTTGCAGAAATCACTGAAGTCTATGGAGGTGTATTCTCCTCCATTATCTGATCTCAAAACGTTAATTTCCTTTCCCGACAGGTTCTCGATTTGTGCCTTGAATTCCTTGAATCTGCAGAGCACCTCTTCATATTCCTTGGACTTAAACAAATAAATCCAAGTCTTCTGAGAATAATCATCAATAAAGATCACATAATAGTAGTATACACCCAATGAAGGAACTGTCATGGGTCCACACAAGTCTGAATGAACTACATGCAAGATCCCCTTGGACCTGAAGTCACTGCTTGGACTAGTTGTATAGTCAATCTATATAGGCTCTCCTCTTGAACACCAATCACACGGGCTGAATCCATACTAGAGTTCTTGTGCCATGCAAGAACCTTCCCATCAGAGAAGGCAACCTTGTAGCCTTTGCCCTCCAAGGCAGATATAGAGACAAGGTTCCTTTTCATCCCAAGTACAAACAACACATCACTCAAATGTAGAGTATCACTACATTTCAATTGGAGAGAGGTAGCCCCAAATCCCTTCACATTATATCTAGCATCATCCCCAAGTACAACTCGTAGATGGGACTCTTTCTCTACCAAATCTGTAAGGTTCTCTTTATAACCTGGCATACGTCTAGATGCACCACTATCTATGAACCAAGTATCACTAGTGGTAGGAAATGTAACTAAGAGAGTAGAGACAAAGAAGAACAATGTTCGATCATCATTTCTTGACTTCTTGTGTGGAGAGTCTTCATTGATATCAGCAATTGAGGCATGGTGCTCTCTTCTTTGATCTGTGCCACTGCCTAGCATAGTGGTCGTACTTCTAACATCTTAAGCACTGAATATATAAGAGATCCTTCTTCTTTTGTTATGGAATAGGGATTGATCTTCCACCTTTGTCTTTCTTGCCTTGATTCTTTCTTCCCTTACCTTTTCCTTTCTTAGCATGAGTTGTGTTGCCGCCTAATTCGCACCTCGGGTAACGTGGCAGAAATCTTCAAGCCACTGGGTGCGACCTTGGGGGCAAGCTCGAGCCAAGTGCTGTCACCT
>LPNX011036667.1:82712-104672 GCA_001517045.1 Pseudotsuga menziesii
TAAGGGCTTGGTTTTCTTCATGTTGAGTGCCATGCAACCTACCTCTAGTTGCTAATCTAGCTTCTTCTTGTGTACAATCTACCCATAATCAATCAAACTTGGGCAATTTGGATCACCCACTAATACTTTGAATGAATGGTTCCTAGGAAAGGGGGAAACCATTAAGAGTCATCATGAAAAGTTCTTTGTCATCAATCATTTCTCGAATGGTGCTCAATTGATCTCTTAGCTCAAAAATCTTCGTGAGGTAGGATGCAACTGAGTCTGATCTTGTCATCTTGATATTGGAAAGTTGTTGTCTTAAGGCAAGAGCTCAGTTGATGTTTTTATTTTCAAATAACTTCTTCAAGACACCAAACATCTTCTTGGTCGTCATCTTCTGAGCAATTTTGGGTATCAAGTGGGCTTTTACGGAATCTATCAAAATCCTTCTTGCCTTAGCATCATTTTTTCCTCCATTGAGTATTTTCATCTTCCTCGTTCTGGTAATTTTTCATTGACAAACTTCAATAGATCATTCTCCTCCAAAAGAATGAGAACCCTAGACTTCCAGTTGTTGAAGTTGGAAGCCCCATCAAGTCTATCTTCTCCCTTCATATTGTTCATTGTGACTGCAAGCTGAAACAAAGACCTGATCCAAAAACCCTAGGAAGATCTAGGTCAAAATTGAAGTTTGGATTCTTGCAAATCTAATTCCACAGATAAATGCACCCTCCTAGGGCAAGTTGGAGAATGTCAAGTTCGAGGTCAAACAATAGTCAGAAGTGCTTAAACTAGGAAGCCCTAATTCTTGACCTACGCAAAAATTAGGTGAAAACTGAAAAATTCCTCAAATTGGATTTTGCCTAAACAGATATGTGCACCCTCCTAGGGCGAGTTTCACAAGTGCTCTTTTCAGGTTGATTTATGGAGAGAAGGGTCCAAACTTGGATGCCCTAGTTTACGGCAATGGCATCTATTCAACACTGCTCTGATACCATGTTAGATTTTAAGATAGCAGTACAAATTCAATCTTATTTGCAGTGGAATATAAAATAGGATCACTGAAAGAACAAACATGCACAGAAACAATAAACACAAAGATTTATCCTGGAAAACCACAAGGGAGAAAACCCAACAACCTTCTAATAGAAATACCAATTCAAGATACAAAGTACAAGAGCATGTAACCAGATACAATAGCAATCACATAGAGCAAAAGATAAACCCCAAGAACAAAAGAGAGAAACTCCTCCAAAGATAGCAACCCAAAATATTGTCCTCTACTGGCTTGAGCAAACTTCCTTCTTGTTGGAGTAAACTTGCTTCTTGGGAATGAGGAGTGCGCCCTTCTATTTATACATTTCATGTTTAACGTTTTTCGCATTTGGAGTGGGGATGACTTGTCTTCTTTGCCTGGACCGACTTCTCTTTTGTGACATAATAAGTGTTTCTTCTGGGGCCGACTTGGTGAGGATGCCCCACGCAGTTACAACATCAACACTTCAATGGTTCAATGAGTTATGACTTGTCTTCTTGGCATTTATTCTTCACTAGAAAAGTTGTCCATGAGCCTTGTTGACGATCATCTCCTCACATGCACGTTTATTCACACATACAGATCTAATGTTGAATAAACAGACCCAGTAAGAAGTCACGGACACTTCTTAGAGTCTACATCAATTCAACATTAGACTAGACTTTTAAATTCCACAAGGGGATGCAAGCCCCTATCAAATAAACAAGTTAAACCTACTCTAATATAGAATATATCACTCCATCTCGAAGCATACAATGTGAGAGCACCTTGGGGCCAATCTCCCCAAGCCATATGACTCAGGCTAACGGGAGAAGGATTGCCACTGCCTAGGCCATTCACCTCTAACCATATGACTCAAGATCCAAGGTTGAATGTATCATTCCCCCTTGGTCAAATCAGCATGACCAATCTAGGAAAATGTCTACCCAATGGTGCAAATTAGAGAAACATCAACACTAAATACAACAATGTCATTTTTACCCTCAATCAAATGTCTCCACTCACTCTAGCCGACATGATTTCATATCTCTTAGTTCAAGAAAAGAGACCAATTGCAAGAGATCGTCAATAAGAGACAACACTATTCTCAAAGAAAAGAATGAAAAATAGAATGACAAGAGTGGGATTGAGTATTACCACAAGGCAAAACAAGCCATATCACAATTAATTGTGAAACTTGCGCCAGTGACCTTCTTAAAAGAAAACTTAAAGAGTTAAAAAATGTACCCATTGTTGGAGATCCACAAGATACTGACAATAGTGACGACCTCATTGAAGAATTGGCATTGTTCGCATTTTAAGAGGCCTACACTTTGAAGATAGTGAGTGATGCAACGAAGGATAGATAGTTGTTCAATAGTCTGATATGCTTGTGGATCAAAGAAACTATATCTCATTGGGGTTATGAGACATGCATGTGGGGATTGTTGTTCTAAAGTTTAGGGGAGATCCAAGATCTAGAAGTTCCATATCATACTTTTACAAAGGTTACGAGACATTTCATGTAAAAATGGTGTCCAATGATGATGGGAATTTGGATTACGAAAGGGAGACTATGCCTTTCAAAGGAATAGGGAGCATCTTGAAGGAGTCTTACTGGTTCAAGCATTGTTTTCAAAAAAGAAGCATCTAAAGAATGTTTGATTATGTTGTTTTTAGTTTTCAAGTGTGTCGACAGCAAGAGTGTGTTTGCTTTCAATAAGTTTAGTTTTCAATATTGTAAGTGTTAAAATATTGTAACTTCGGAAGATATTCTATTTGTACTATTTGTATTCCTCCTTCAGGAGATGTCACTAATGTAATTGGTCATGTAAGAGTCATTGAAAGAATCAATGTAAACCTCTGGATGTAAGTCGGGTCAATAGTACCCATGAGTAATTATAATAAATATTATTTTGGTGTCTTACTAGACAAGTCGGCCCAGTTAGGTTTTAGGTCAAGTCAAGAGTCAAATATAAATAGGGATGCGCCTCCTTCATTTGTACTCACTTCACTCAAGCAAGTTCACTAGAGGGAGAAGAAGAAATGCGCCATAAAGAGAGACGAGAAGTTATCTTGGGGTTTTACACTGTCTTCGTTGAGTTCTATACTAAGGAAGTTTTGGGCGGTTTTCTCCCTTGTGGTTTCCCCGAGGAAAAATTGTGTTCTTTGTGTTGTTGTGCTTGTTGTTCTTTCAGCGATCCTACTATTGTAAATTGTTTTAGAATATCATCCAAGCAATTAAGAAAACTTAACATGGTATCAGAGCCACCCTGAAAGGAGACATTGTACAGTTAGGGTTTGTTATTCCGAACAATTCCCTCAACAAAACAACCAGAAAAGAGGGTTCACTCAAGTCTCCCAAGGACAGCAAGAGTGTGTTTGCTTTCAGTAAGTTTAGTTTTCAATATTGCAAGTGTTAAAATATTGTAACTTCGGAAGATATTCTATTTGTACTATTTGTATTCCTCCTTCAGGAGATGTCACTAATGTAATTGGTCATGTAAGAGTCATTGAAAGAATCAATGTAAACCTTTGGATGTAAGTCGGGTCAATAGTACCCATGAGTAATTAAATAAATATTATTTTGGTGTCTTACTAGACAAGTCGGCCCAATTAGGTTTTAGGTCAAGTCAAGAGTCAAATATAAATAGGGAGGCGCCTCCTTCATTTGTACTCACTTCACTCAAGCAAGTTCGCTAGAGGGAGAAGAAGAAACGCGCCATAAAGAGAGAGGAGAAGTTATCTTGTGGTTTTACACTGTCTTCGTTGAGTTCTATACTAAGGAAGTTTTGGGCGGTTTTCTCCCTTGTGGTTTCCCCGAGGAAAAAATGTGTTCTTTGTGCTGTTGTGCTTGTTGTTCTTTCAGCGATCCTACTATTATAAATTGTTTTAGAATATCATCTAAACAATTAAGAAACTTAACACGGTATTAGAGCCACCCTAAAAGGAGACATTGTACAGTTAGGGTTTGTTATTCCGAACAATTCCCTCAACAAAACAACCAGAAAAGAGGGTTCACTCAAGTCTCCCTAGGAGGGCGCATCTTTCTATGAAAGCAGAACCAAATTCCGAGAAGTTTCATTTTTGGGCCCGACATTGTTGTCGAGGAGAACTAAGGCTTCAGTTTTCTTGAGGTTCCATCATCAATCTCAAAAAAACCAAGATACATTCTACATTGCCTTGGGGAGGCGCATCTTTTCCACCACTCATCACTACAAGTGATCTCAACTGCAAAATTAGGGTTTTTCCATCCAACCCTAGGTCATCCCAAAGAAGGTCAGCCAGAAGCAGTCTTCTCCAAGTAAGTATTGTTTCTTCTATTTCCATTTGAAGTTCTCATTCTGTTAAAGATGACAAACAATACCAAGTTGGATGAAAAGCTTGAGGGTGCTGAGAACTTCAAAGCATGGGAGTATCGAATCATGCTCATCCTAAAAGAGAATGATCTAGAAGGATTCATAAAGGAGGAAGTTGCAAAACCAGAAGAAGATGAAGCAAAGCCCAAGCACAAGAAGGATATGATCAAGGCTAAGAGGATCATAGCTGACACCATCAAACATAACTTGATCCCTCAAGTATCTTCAAGGAGAACCTCAAGTATCTTCAAGGAGAACACCAAAGGAAATGTTTGATGCCATATTTAGCCTATTTGAAGGAATAAATATCAATAGGAAGATGACCTTGAGAAATCAACTCAAAAGTGTGAAGGTTCAGAAGTCAGAGACCATGCAATCATACTTTACAAGAGTATCCCAAATCAAGGAGCAGTTGGAAGGTATTGGTGACCTGATAGAAGAAGCAGAAGTTGCAATGACCACCTTGAAGGGTCTCCCAAGAGATTGGGAATCTTTTATTCGAGGATATGCTCCACAAGAAAGTTGACCAAGTTCTGAAAGTTATGGGAAGAATGTGTTCAAGAAGAAGAAAGAATAGTAGTCAGAGAAGAGAAGCTAAATGAAAATGAAGATCAAGCTTTGGCGATCCATACCAAAGGCAAGAACAAGTGGAAGAGTTATGATCATCCTCCCAGAAAAATTCAAGGGTTTAAAAAGAATAAGAAGGTCAAGAAGGACTTGTCAGATTATGAATGCTTTACTTGCCACAAGATGGGACACATCTCCATAAACTATCCCCTAAGGGAAGAACAACTCAAGAAGAAGAACAAAAGATTTCAAGCCCATACAGCTGAAAATAATGAGAAAAGAACTAAAGAAAATGAAGATTCCTATGAAGAATATGTTTTGATTTCAGCACTTATAGGTTCAGTTTCACCTGGTAGTAATACTTGGCTAGTAGATAGTGGTGCCTCCAAGCACATGACAGGTTACAAGGATTCACTCTCTTGTCTTGTACAGAAGGATTCCCCACATAAAGTAATGCTTGGAGATGATTATCAATATCCCATCAAGGAGATGGGAGAAGCCTCTTATAAGTTGGACTCCAGAAAGTCCATGAAGATGAAGTTCAGTATCTTCCATGACTACAGAAGAATCTCCTTTCTATCTCAACCTTAGATAAGAAAGGTTTCAGAGTTGCTTTCGTAGATGGTGAAGTCCTCATGTGGACAAAAGGAAAAACTATAGATGATGCAGTGGTAATTGGAGTTGAAGAAGGAGGACTCTACAAATTAAAGGGGCATGCAAACTCAGCCTTGATGACTAGCACCGTAAGCCCATGTGAATTGTGGCATAGAAGACTTGCTCATATACATTACAAAGCATTGCCAATTGTGAGCAAGGTGGTGACAGGTTTACCAGAGATGCAGGTAAATCTGAAGGAGTGTGCAAAGAATGTGCATAAGGAAAGAATACTAAGAACCCTTTTCCAAACAGTGACAGTAAAGAAAAAGGGATTCTAGACACTGTTCACTCAAATGTATGCAGACCAATGCAAACTAATTCATTAAGCGGGTATGTTTACTATGCTTCCTTCATTCATGACTACTCCCACAAAACTTGGATTTATTTCTTGAAGAAGAAAGATGAAGTGTTTGAAAAGTTCAAGGAGTTTAAGGCTCTTGTAGAAAACCTCTCTGAAAAGAGGATCAAGACCTTAAGATCAGATAATGGAGGTGAGTTTCATGTCAGGTGAATTCAACGAATACTGCAAATAAGTTGGGATTAAGAGGGAGCTCATCATTCCCTATAATCCAGAACAAAAATGGTGTGGCGGAAAGGAAGAATAGATCTATCATGGAAGTTGTAAAAGCCATGATCCATGATCAAGATCTACCTATGTACCTGTGGGCATACGCAGCTAGAACAGTAGTATATGTACATAATAGAATCTCCCACAGTGCCCTCGGTAATAAGATTCCAGAAGAGATGTTTACCAGAGAAAATCCTGAAGTCAGTCACCTAAAAATATTTGGTTGTCCGATATACATACACATTCCCAAGGAGAAAAGATCGAAGTTGGACCTTCAGGAAAGAAGGGATTGTTTGTAGGATATAGTGAGCAATCAAAGGCTTACCAAATCTATATCCTAGGATACAGTCAAATTGAACTAAGCAGAGATGACACTTTTGACAAAGATACGTCTTTCAGAAAATCAAGGAAAGATAAGGAAGTTGAAGAGGAGCATGAAGCTCCTAGAGTTGCAGAAGTTTCCAAATCAGCCAGAAACGAGGAGGCGGAACAGATACATGAGGATCATGACATGGAAAAACCTCGAAGACCTGAGGAGTTTCCTAGTGAGATGATCTCACGCAAAATAAGGCCTACTTGGGCATGAGAAATAATCGAAGAAGCGAAAAGATATGGTGTCCCGGAAGGAACCATCAGAGAAAGTAAGAAACCAAAGCCATACCCCAGTTATGCGGCTTTGATGTGCAATCTCGTTGACAAAGAACCTACATGCTTTGAAGAAGCAACAAAGCAGAAGGAATGGGTAGATGCCATGGTAGCGGAATATCAAACCATTATAAAGAATGATGTATTGAAAGTAGTACCAAGACCGAAGAACAAGTCAGTAGTATCCTCGAAATGGATCTACAAAACAAAGCATTCAACAGACGACAGTATAGAGAAGTACAAGGCAAGATTCGTAGCTTGCATATTCTCTTAAAAGGAAGGAATTGACTAATGAGGAGACCTTTGCACCAGTAGCAAGGTACACCTCAATTAGAACCACCCTTGCCTTGGCATCCAAGATGAAGTGGAAATTACATCAGATGATTGTATAGACATCCTTCCTAAATGGAGTGATAGAAGAAGTATACATTGAACAACCACAAGGTTTTGAGACAAATGATCATAAAACTCATGTATGCAGACTTAAAAAGGTGTTGTATGGGTTGAAGCGAGCACCCAGAGCACGGTATGGAAGACTTGATGGTTTCCTAATGAGTTTGGGTTTTGCCAAGAGTAAAGTAGATTCCAACCTCTACTGTAAAGTTGAGGATGATGGGCTTATGATATTACTACTATATGTAGATGATCTATTCTTGACAGGTGAAGATAAGCCCATCAACGAATGCAAGAAGAAGCACTACTTTCTATGAGATGAAAAACCTTGGAATGATGCACTACTTTCTAGGTCTTGAAGTATGGCAGTATCCAAACGACATTTTCCTAAACCAAGGAAAATATGCAATAGAGATACTAAAGAGATTTTGAGTGATTGCAAGGCTATGTCTACTCCGATGACAACAAATTTGAAGCTCTTGAATGATGAATCTTCAAAGATAGTGGACGTTACCTTATACAGATAGATTATTGGTTCACTAATGTACTTAACCAATACAAGGCTAGATATATGTTTTGCTATAAACACTCTAAATAAGTATATGTTGAAACACATACATGTTCACCTAGTGGCAGCAAAACATGTGATGAGGTACCTGAAGGGGACATTGGATTATGATCTCAGATATGCATCAGATGGTGAGATCATATTACATGGATTTATAAATTCAAATTGGGCAGGAAGTGTCGAAGACAGAAAGAGCACTTCAAGATGTTTTAGTTTGGGATCAGGCATGATCTCATGGTTCAATAGAAAGCGGTATAGTATTGCACTTAGCATGGCAGAAGCTGAATACATCGCAGCATGTTCAACCTGTAGCGAAACAGTATGGCTTCGCAAGATGTTGGCAGGATTATTTGATGCAGAGGTAGATGTGACTGATATCCATTGCAATAATCAAAGTTGTATTAAGATGACAGAAAACCCGATGTTTCATGATAAGTCTAAACCAATGCTATCAGAACCGGCAAAACCAGTCGGTCTAACCGGTTTACAGGGTTGGTCGATCCAGTCAGCAAAAAAAAATTAAAAAACCAGATTTTTTTCCAAACCGGGTACGGAACCGGCCGAACCGGCCGTTCTGGACTAGGGACTCACGAAACTCAATTTTTTTTTAAAAACTCGAAAATAAAACTTTGCTAATGTACTTTGGAGCCTCTTTGTTAATGTACTTTGGTTCAGAACCTCAGAGATGTATTGCACTAGGTGCTATTTTGGATATTTGCACCCATATTTGCTATATATATGAGAAACTTTGCATATTCTTGTATTAATGGTTTGGATTCATATGTATGCACATGAATATATATGGTTTTTACAAAATATGAATATTTTATGTATTTTTTAGTCAGCCGGTTTTTTACCCGGTTTTTTGCCCGTTCCGATCCGGTTCACATTTTGGGCTTCGTCGGTTCGATGACCAGTCTAGTTCCGATAACATTGGTCTAAACATATCAAAATTAGATATCATTACATCCGAGATATGGTGCAGAAGGGAGTTGTAAAGCTCAAGTATGTTCCTAGAGAGAAACAAGTGGCAAATATGTTGACTAAGCCTTTGTCTCGTGTAAAGTTTAAATACTTTCGAGACAAGCTTGGTGTAGTCCGAAAGGACCTCCCTTGAAAGAGAGAGTGAAGAAGAGGTAGTAGGTTTTATGTTGCAGTGGTGTGGTAGCTCAGCCTAGGGTAGGGTATGTCTAGCCAGGATTGTTGGCCCGAAAGGATTAGTAAGTCAAACGAAGCATGTTTGATCCTAGGGGGATTAGTATGTCTGGCTAGGCTTGTTGGCTCGAAAGGGTTAATAAGCAATACAAGGCTTGTTTGGTCGCCAGGGAGATCCATTTGTTTGACTAGGGTTGTTGGCCTGAAAGGGTTAGTAAGTCAAACAAACGCCTGAGTGGATCTACCAAAGAACCCACTGTGATGTTGCTCCAGATGTCCTAAGGGCAAGACGATGAGATGCCAGCACTCTGTGCTAATATCAATATTTCTATACTGATGTTCATGAGGTTGTCTCAATATCTCTATATTGATGTTGAGGAGGTTGTTTCAGTATTTCTATACTAATGTTGATTTAGTATTTCTATACCGATGTTGATGAGGTTGTTTTAGATACAAATAATGATCTAGCATTTATTTGTTGATGATGAGGTTTTAGCACTAACATGCTAATGATGTTGTTGATTTAGTATTCATATACTAATATTGCAGATGATGATTCCATATTCACGTACTAATGTTGCAGGAGATGATTCAATATTCACATACTGACATTGCAGGAGATGATCCAGTATTCACAAACTGATGTTGCAAAAGATGATTCAGTACCACATACTGATGTTGTAGAAGATGATCCAGTATTCACATACTGATATTGTAGAAGATGGTCCAGTATTCACCTATTGATGTTGCAGAAGATGGTCCAGTATTTACACACTGATGTTGCAAATGACGATGCCTCAGTATTAACATACTAATGATGATACAGTTCCAAATTAATGATGAATATGCATGATGTTGTTCCAAAACTTCCTATGACATATAGAGACTCACCAGTCAGATGTACAGTTGTGGTGGTGGTTGCTGCCGATGAAGAATACCTTCCTAGTTAAGAGGGAGTGTTAAAATATTGTAACTTCAGAAGATATTCTATTTTTACTATTTGTATTCCTCCTTCAGAAGATGTCACTGATGTAATGGGTCATGTAAGAGTCATTGAAAGAATCAATATAAACCTCCGAATGTAAGTCGAGTCAATAGTACCCATTAGTCATTATAATATATATTATTTTGGTGTCTTACTAGACAAGTCGGCCATGTCAGTTAGACAAATCTGCCCAGTTAGGTTTTAGGTCAAGTCAAGAGTCAAATATAAATAGGCAGGCACCTCCTTCATTTGTACTCACTTCACTCAAGCAAGTTCACTAGAGGGAGATTAAGAAGTGCGCCAGAAAGAGAGGATAAGTTATCTTGGGGTTTTACACTGTCTTGGTTGAGTTCTATACGAATGAAGTTTTGTGGGGTTTTCTCCCTTGTGGTTTCCCTGAGGAAAATCTTTGTGTTCTTTGTGTTGTTGTGCTTATTGTTCTTTCCGTGATCCTAGTATTGTAAATTGTTTTAGAATATCATCTAAGCAATTAAGAAAATTTAACAATAAGCCTTAAGAGAGGGTGTTAAAATATAAGGATTAGATGTGTAATAAAGTCATTGTAGTGACTTAAGCTAAAAGTTAGATTTTTCAGATATTATTAGGTTTTAGGGTTTTGGACAAATAGCACCTCTCGAACTCTATATAAAAGAGGTGAATCCCATTGTAATGGTGTAAAGTATTTTCTTAATACAATATTGTGTTATTCTGTGTATATTTGTCTCAACCCTATCTAGGGTTTTAGTATTTATTAATCCGGCTCATTTTATACTAATCCATAGGCGATGCAAGTACAAATCATATTGGTATGAAAACAATTTTCCTCAAAACCTATAGAAGTTGTGTTACATCATCCATGGCTAAAGCCTTAAAAAGGGAAAGACTTCAAAGAGCTCAAAGATTTTACTTGACAAATAAAGAAGAGAATCAAACGTTCAAAACTATGTTGTAGTAAACAACAAAGAAGAATGAAGAGTTGTAGGTAAAATTGAGCAAGCAAGATAAACTCCTTTATTAAAGCCATGGGTTGATGGACTTGGAGCTTCCCTCCAAAACTAAGGAGAATTTTCTCTCTATAGCATAGCTCAACGAGAAGAAAATTGTGTCCAAATGACGAAAAGGTCATAGCAAGAAGCAATTTCCAAAGAAAAAATCTTCGTCAAGCCTATTACGTTGCACCTGTACCCAGTGCACCTTCCAGTGTGCCCTAGGGAGAGAGAGCCAAATTTTTCGACTAGGAGGGGTGTTATAGAGCAATGGTGATCATGACTGGGCCCTTTGGTCCCTCCTTAGAGGTACTATGGCTTAATGGCACTGCCAACTGCCCTTTTCTGGGGGTTTTAACCTTGGGGTTGGTGTCCGTGGCTCTTAAGGGTTAACCACTAGGTCACATGGCTCCATATCATGTTTGTGTGCTCTAGTGGCCTTTGCTTCAACTGTGAGACATTCATCTCCACTCAACCACTTAGGACACCCTCCTGGCCCTTCAGTCAATGGGCTCCTGCTCTCCCTGGCCTTATCTCCTCAGAGGAAGACATCCTCCACGCCATGCCTTTTTGATGCTTTGAGGAGGGCGTTGAGGGATTTTACAGCATTCTAGGGGTTAGATGGGGTGTAACGCTCTCCCTCTAGCTCACTCCAACCTTTCGTTCGGAGTGATTCGCTTATTTGAGCGTGTTTTGGCACCTAAGGGTACAAATACCCCAGGTAGCCTACCTTGAGCCTACCTCAGGCCATATTTTATTATTATTTTCTTTTAATTTTAAGTTGACGTTTTATAATTTCAATTTGACATGTTTTAAGGCATGTTGGCCTGGATATTTTGTAAAAAGTGAGTGTGAGATCATATAAATAAATCTCCTCACTTTCATTTTAAAGACAGAATTGATGGGATAATACACTATGCATCTGTTCTACCCTTGCTAGGGCACTTTGGAGAGATGAGCCCCTCTTGAGGAGGTTTTTCTGGGTTAATGCAAACTTTTTCTAGCAACTCTTTGGTGAAATTCTCTACTAGGTGATGTTTTGATCTGTTGGATAAACGAGCACAAGGAGGTCAGGCTTCTTATCTCTTTGTTTGAATGGTGGTTGATGCTGCACATTTGAGTCTAAGTGGTAGCCCTAGTAATGCACTTTTTCCCAGGATAGGCCATTACCATCCTTCTTGTCATCTTAGTAAGCTAAGGCATGCCTCCTTGTGAGGGTGCTCTAGGGTTTTCTCCTTAGTTTTTCTAGGCTAGTTGTTTGACCTAGGATCCCTTCCTCTCAAGGTTAGCCATCCTCCCTAGTTGCCCTAGGTCATGGTAGGGCTTTCGTTAAGGTTAGTTAATTGGTTTTCACACCTTTTTATCCTCCAAACTTAGGTTTAGTCTTGGCTTAGGTTAGTTCTTACGTTTTAGGTTAGTTCCTGGGTTAGGGCTAGCTCTTTTTCACACCAGCGGCACCCTAGCAGCCTGCTGGAGCTTCTCCTAGCCTTCGCTTCCCTAGCAGCTTCCCATTTCCCTACCCCACTGCTGCCCTAAATCTTTCCCCTAACCCTTGCAGCCCTAGTCTAACCCTTGCAGACCTCCCTCTCTACCTTGGGCCTGCCCTAAAGGACAGCCCTTTGGCTGCTCCTTTACCTCGTACCTGCTGCTGCTAGCAGCATTCCTCCTCCCTCGTTACCATAACTAGACCCTTCACTGCCCTAGCTAAACCCTTTGCTAACCTTCGTTGGCCTACTATACACCTTCGGTCACTCTTTCCCAGGCTGCTAACAACCTCGCCACACTCCCAGCAGCCGCCTCCATCCTCTTTTCTCCTTCGCTGCCCTCTTAACCCTTCCTTACCACCCTCGTTGCGGCCCTTTCTTCCTCTTTGCACCCTTGGGTCTGCTTTAAGGGCAGCCCTAGGTCTGCCCCTTCACGAGCCTGCTATTACGGCAGTCCCTCCCTCCTCTTCTTCACTGCTTCTCAAGCAGTCTTCCTTAACCCTGCAGGGCTGCCCTTTACAGTGGCAGCCCTCCCATTCACCTAAACTTTGTCCTCCTGACACTTGTACACAAACGAACCAACAAAGGGTTAGAAGGTTAAACATTTGTTTAATGCTTGTCACTAAGTGTAGCACTGATTGGTCTGTGTATTGCTGCTAATGATTATATTCATACTTATTATATTTCATGCAAAGATTGAACTAATGGGGGCTGATATGATTACTATTATGAGCTGTTAAATTGGGCTGTGTGTATCGCTGCTTTTATCTTCCTGTACAATCTATAACAATATCCAAAGTTGATATGATGCACATGATGGTTTTTGTACCATAGTGAATTGCCTAACTACTATTGCTGTCATAATATTGACTGATACGATGTTGCTATAATATGCTATGGATGATGACTGAAACATGCTGCATACACACAGGCTTTGACACATAACTAATGGTGTTTATTTCTTGTAATATGGTAATGCATATTGCTGATATAAGTGACTTGCTTACGTGGTACTAATACATTGGCCTATATTTGTCATGCAACCACTGTCATAACAATTGATGCATATTGCTATACATGCTTTAATACTTGACAACTGGTGACTATGATTGCTACTGCCATTTACTAAAGTGACCAACTTTTGTTAGATAATTATTGGGCAATGCTATCACAGTTATCTTGTTGTTTGATATCTCTACAAACCATACATTTTCTTTACCCACTTTCTAGAATCCATTAGGCACTGGTCACTGACAACCTCCAAAGAGAATATTTTGGTGTTTAGTGTCTTTGCAGAGTCAAAATAGGGCTCACCCCTAGGAGGCTTAGGCTTCCAAAGCAGTTGGGAGAAGTTGACTAAGGTGACAGTGGTCACTTCCTCCTCGCATGCTTACCAGTGGCTTGGACTGTCATTTCAACCGGTAACAAGGCCATAGTAAGAACTTGAAGAAATGAAGAGGAGTATGTTCATTGGAAGAGGACTATTATAATGCAATATGCATATACCATGATCGAGGAAAGCATGGAAAGCTCTTGACCTTCCACCCTCTCTAATTATGTTGCTTCAACAAAAGAGCCTTAGGGTCAATTTGAATCGCACGTCCAAGAAATAGGCCTTAAATCATTGCAAAAGATGGGCTTCAACAGCTAGTGCCTTAGCAAGCAAGCCAAGGTATGAAGAAACCCATGGAGGTAGAACGCAAACATTAGTATGGAGGTCTAGGGTATATAGGTCGTGTGTTGACTATAGGAGAAGGCTCCACTATAGTTCAAGGAACTATTCATCCTAATGGGAAGTAGGGTAAGCCATTGCTATAGCAAAGCATGGTAGAAACGGACTAAATGCCACCAAGATTGCTATTGTGAGGGCCTAGGAAGAATACCCAACGTCACCAAAGAGTGAAGAGCAATCTAAAGAAGGAGAAGGCCTCTCATCACCACTCCATGTGACCAAGGAAGCAACCCCATGGAGGGTATGAAAAAAACTGACTAGACTTGCACGAGTTAAAAAATATTAGCCTAAAAAGGTATGCAAAGCATAAACTTCCTATTACTTATCTTTGGTACCAACAAAAAGGTCATAAGGAAAACCAATGTAGGTTCTCTCATCCTTATTTAATGTGTGGCAAGAGTAAACATCGTTCAGATATTTGTTGTTGGAAGCACTAGGTACTTGACAAAAAAAAGGAAGAATCTGGAACTCTTTCTCATAGCAGTAAAAAGAAAAGAGTAACCATAAGGAGGACAATGGACAGAATTACTACAATCATTGTACAATTGGTGGACATTGGGGCAAGTATTGGAAGCTCATTCTTAAGCTTCAACCTAGGAATCTAAATGGCAAGCCAACAAAAAGATGGATAGCCAATATCAAGGGAAACAAAGCGACAAATGCACCAACCGATCAAAAGGCAGCAGTACATGAAGGCACAAAACACTCCAAGAAGGAAACAAAGGAGAAAGAGCATTGCATAGAGGTACCTACTTTGCCATTTCAATATAATAACGATAAGAAGTCGTTCTTAGCCCCCTGGGTTGATTATTGGAATGGCCCACAAACATAGGCTTGAAGGCATTCCAAGAGGGTAGTATTCTTCAAGTAAGATGTAGAAGTAGAGGTGGGGAGAAAATGAAGGCCACATGCTTCCATCTCCTACCACCAATAAGCTTTTGGGGACCAAAACTCCCAGCTGGAGACATGTGATCTGAAAGGGAATCAGTGAAATAAAACTTTAATAAGGTCTAGATCTGAAATTAGAAATGTGTGTTCCTAACATGTATTTCAATGTGCACAACCATTTTCAGCTTAAAAGTCTTAAGCTATAATCACAAAATAAGTAGAAGAATAGTCAATGGTATTTGACCATATTGTGGTCATGTGAAGACGCACTTGGATGAATTTTGGATTGTGGTGCACTGACACATTTCCAAGTGCCTACTAAAAATCCATAAAAGATTCCTTTATCCACCCCCTAAAAATAGAACACTAAAAAACGTATTTTGGTGATAAATCGACCATACGGTGTCCATTTGCAGTAAAATTTTGAAAGCAACGAGATCTAGCATGGCCTCATCTGCCCACCAAATATAAGATGAAAATTTTATTCTTTGGTCTTCCAAAATAGAAAAATACAGTTGAGGCCTTCTGGCTTTCAGGAAAGAAGGGTTGGAAGCCCAACCATCTGAAAATGCATAAAGAAGAGGCTATGAAAATAGGATAGGGCAATGAATGCTAAATCGTTTTTAATGTTAACACTCTAAAAGTCCTTGTTCAAGAGTATATCCAGTAGCATGAACAGAGCACATAATAATCTCAAGTTGAGAGTGTGTTTAGCATTGAGTGTACTGTGTATCTTTAGTCAAGAGAATAACAAAACAATTGCATTGAAGCAGTGGAGGTTTCCTCTAGTTGAATTTCTCTCGGGTATCTCTGCTGTCAATGGTGTGCTTGTTTCTTTTGTTTATATTTACTTTCCATGTTTGTCCAATTTCCATTATTGCAGCTGTATTTTAACTTTAATAGAGCATAGTTGTTTGCAAACTTGGGCATGAAATGAAATTCTATAATGAAACAATTGGGTTTCTTGGTAACCATCAACAACTCCTTCATCAACTTCACCTTCACCAACATTGACAGCTTGCTCTTTGACAACCTGCTCGTCAACTCTTGCTTGTCAACAAATTGCTTCGTCAACAGAACCTCTATCAACATCAATGTTTTGATTGTCAAATTTTTGTTTGTCAATCATCCCTCCATTGATTGTGCATTTTTAAGCATACCTTGTCAAACATTCCTTCTCTATCATTCTCTCAATCCCTTTTGCTTGATTCTTTTGAACCAAACATTTTTCCTTGGGACTTAACCATTCATCCTTGCCTCATAAGCCTCTTCTATCCATTCTGATCCAATTTCAGACCAACTTTTAAGAAGTTTCCTACAAGATTTGGGGTTGGCATGAGATCAAGTATATATATATAGTTACAGCATTTTATATGTTATACTATGCTTAGGATAATTGGATGCCCATTTACAATTTCGTACAGCCATTTGTCTTTCGTGCAGAGAAAGACCCTCTAAAGTAAAAAGCCATTCATTTATAATTTTCTCACTTTACTTTCAATCAATATGCAAGCAGAGCAAGCCACATTTCGGCTTTGTAATGTTGATTCAACCACATGTACTTGCTTCCATGTATAATGGCTTGTTTGCATTGAAGTGTGAATAGTTGTTTGCCTGCATAATAATATTTGATACTCATAAATGTCATTGGATATTTGAAACCATTGAATGTCCTCAATTTTGAGATACATTTGCCTAAATAAGGAAAGAATGGCCTCTTGACTCAGGACAAGGTAAACACTAAGAACCATAAGTATTTTCTATAAAAGCATTACAACAAGTAAGCCAATGTCCTTGGCTGGTGGGTTTAGATTAAAAACTCAAGCATGTATCCCAAATTCCAATATATGAGGCTATGCCCTCACAAGTCGTCAAAGTCCTTCCTGTGAGGCAAGAGGTGCATTCTGCACAAAAAATAAATTTCCAAGAGAGACTTGAATTGGGAAAATGCTTAAACCATCTTATGCTCTAATCCTGTACGAAAATCAGAAATCATTCTTCTTATTTAAACTCTTCATAACTTGGGAATAGTCTATATCCTTCCAATAGGAGACTTCCCAGTTCCCACTAATGTCTCTCAGATAAATCAATTATCATAGTTTCTCAAAGTTTCAAAAAAACAGGCTAGACTAACATTAATTTTGCTCATTGAAACCCATTGTCACATTGCTTTCACAAGTGTGCAAGAAAGCAGAATTCATAACATCAACGTTCTCGTAAGTCTCTCCTGGTGAAAAGAACATAAATGGTACATGTCATCCAGCAAGGAAACAGCCATGTGGTCATACTTTGTTTTCTAAGAAACATGTTCAACTTTGCAAGTATAGAAATGCATAATGGTTCCAAAGAAGAAAGTCTTTGTAGGGAATCCTTTTTCTTGACCTATATAGATTAGTCTGATTTTATGTTAGGGTTCATTCATAACTTGTGTACCAGTTAAAACGGGAACAAAACAATCAAATTCAAAATATTTATTCAAAAGAGTTTAATGGATTGCTCATACATCTAGCGCTTTTTGTGACTCCCTCTCAATCCAAATAATTGCATGATCTGATGTAGCATTGCAAGAAATGATAATGTGCTCAAATCTTCCCTCTACTGGAACAGCAGTTTTCACAACTGGTGGAAACCTTCCACATCTGCACCATATAAACCTCCAATAAATGAACTGCATAAAGCCAAGAGTATGGCCTAATTAAACATTCATTCCAATACAAGAATACTGATTTTGTTCTCCAAATAAGACAAGATGGAAGAAAAAGTTGATAAAAACTCATACTGCGTTCCTATACTTAACGCACAGTGGCTGTCTATTTGAATGAAGAACATGAGATAATAAAGAATTGCAATTTGTTCTTTTGAGGCCAGCCTCTTGATAAAGAAAATTTTTTCTCCACAATACCTAGAGATTTAAGATTTAAAGTTTAACTGTTTACAAACAACAACTGTGAATACTAGAATTTTCTAAATGGAGAGCTAAAGCCTAAAATCTAGTAGCTCGAAATTCCTGCAAGAAGAGAGACTCCTATGTTAAAATTTAAAATAGGCAAGAAAGGCTACATGGAAAAATCATCTTTGATTTTGAAAGTCTTCAAGACTGCAGACTACAGAATGTTCTATTAATTATAAACAGGTTTAGATGAAAAACTTTCATTTTTATGAACAAACAAAATTATCTCATATAAATGCTGTTGAGATGGATGCAACAGAAGAAGTGGCGTATGGAAGAGGAAAGCAATGGGGAACTGGATGAGACAAACAGCAGCACCAGATGGATGCGATCAATACAGGTATGCATGCATTCTGTACAGGAGCTGCAGGAAATCTCCATGATGAAAGTGTATGGTCTTCATACCATATAGAAAGGGCAGAAATGTGTGTGCATAGAGCCGGTAATAGACAAGGATTTAAGGATGCAGACCATCCAAATGGAAATGAGGAGTTTGCAAGGAGTTTCTTGGGTGACCATGGACATTCTCAAGGCCTTTGGTTTGATAGTGTGTAAAGATATAGAAGCCATTCAAGAGAACGCTTTCCCCTGGAGACATCCCTATTAATTCTTCTGAGAGTGAGTGTGGTATCCATGTGGTGGTGCACTCCTTGAATGCCAAGTTACCAAGTCTAAATAAGGGTACTTTTACTCCCTCTATAGAACGCAGCGTGAGAGATTTGGGGGGGGGGGGGCGCGCGCGGGGGCTTGTGATTAGATTGGGTTTAAATTCATAGACTATGGATAGCACAATGCCAATGGACGAGCTTCTATGTTGGAGAATCTACTTTGCCAACAAAGGAACTAGGGCTTGTAGTACCAAATGGAGACAAAACTTGGGGGTCGCAGGTGAGGACATAGTGGTGGGAAAGCAAAAGCCAACCTCTTGTGAGATTTTAGTGCATCCTCTTGTCGAGCCCCTAATCGAGGAGACCAAGGTCCCCTTTCCGTTATCTGTCCAGAATGATGTTGCACCCCGTCCAAGTCCCAACGCTTCAATATTTTACTTGTTGACAACAAGAAGTACTTTGTGAAGCGCATGCATTTGGAGACTCATTCATTTATTTTGTTCTTTCTACAATGCATGCCAAATGAAGATGCTTTCAATTAATGTTGCTTACTGAACTGGGAAGACAAGGGCATATCCTTGAACTCTGATCGGGGTTTGAGTCTGAAATATTTCTGCCTATTGTTTAACTGAGATGTTGCAACTCACTAAGTGTTACAAGTTGGTACTTAGAACATTGTTGGCTCCCTAGCTTATGTCTAGTTGTGGAGGGTGGATTTTAACCCAGACAATCATGGACAAGCTAATTATCCACTTTGGTTACAAATCCCAAGCCCGCCAACAAATATGCATCCATGTGTTGATCTATTTGCCCTCCAATTCGGTTAAGTTCTCGTCCCTAATGGCCAACGTAATTCCTTTCGAGTGAATCCGCAAATGTGTGTGGAGATGGACTTGAAGTGGAAGCTTACCCACTCTATTTTAGTTTTCACTATTGATGGAGTCAAACAACAAAAAGTTCAGTATCTCAACCTGTCGAATGCTTCCTTTTCCTACAAGGCAAGGATCATTTGATTTGTGACTTTCCTCTTCACAAATCCAATCCAAATGAATCTACAAGTATTGTTGTGGAATCTGCACGTAGTGGTGTTGGTGTGACCCCCTCTTCTCAAGGTGAAGAGGTGATGAGCTCCGTTGTGACCTTAAAGTAAGGAGTTGGTGGCGGTGGCTCTTGTGGGGTTGCAAGTCCTAAGGGAAGTGGTTCTTCAGGTGCTGGTGCAAGTTCAAAAGCAAGTGGCTCTACACCTCGTAGCTCTCATGGCAGAGTCAATGGTCCTGGCTATCGTGGTTCGGGTTCAGGTGCGGGTGCGGGTTTTTCTTCTCTTGGTGGTTATGGTGATGCATAAAAGTCTACAAGTTAGGCGGTTCAACCTTCAATTCCAAATTCGCCCTTACTAGTAGGGCATCCTTGCATACCTCAAACTACAAACCCTAAGAGTAAGGGTGCTTTAATTCATCAAGGGTCTAGTAGTATAGAGATTGAACATGGTTGGCAAGTGAAGTCTAACAAGTGAAAGGGGATTTCTTCCACCACTTGTATGGCAAACCAATTAATGACCTTAGTCCTCAAGAATGAACCAAATCCCATAAGAATGTGATGATTCACTCATTAGATCGTCCAATGCCTAAGGATTTTATGATGGCCAAACAATATAGTAGCCTAGGATTTCTTCTTCCATTGGAATGAAGCTCTCCCTACTGTCATGTAATGTGGGAGGGATGACAATTCCCCATTGCAAGCAATCTGTTAGAGGTGTTTTGCAACATTTCCAATTGTATGTGATCTCCTTACAAGGGTTCAATTCAGCTAGATTTGAGCTTTAGAACCAAATGTATAACTATTGGAATGGACTTTTTTGGGCTTCAAAACATTGTCAAGGGAGTCAAGAGATGGTGGTAACCTTTGTTAGAGTTTGCACTTTAATTCAAATATGTTAGATCTTTAATCTAATGCAATAAGATCACTAAAAGATGGACAAGCATAGCATAAAAGAAAGACATGAAGATTTTATCTTTGGAAACCACAAAGGATAAAACCCAGCATCTTCTTCTGTTTAATTCGCCACGTAGTACAATGTCAGACAAAGATAGAAAACCCAAAGATAAGATAACTTTTGTAGCTTCTTCTTCTTCTTCTACCCCAGCAAACTTGTCTTTCCCTCTCTTCGAGTGAACTTGCTTGTGTTTGTTGTGTGTTGAAATGAGGGAGGGCGCCTCCCTATTTATATTCTTCTTGTGGGTGACCTAAAACCCCAACAAAGTCGACTTCCTAACTTGACAGGGCCGACTTCCCCTAGGGAGACCCAAAAATACATTTTACACTTATTCTTTTGGGTACTATTGCCCCGACTTGCAACGGAGGTTTTACCTCTATATTCTTACATGACTAAGTATAATAATAACATCTCCAAACGGAGGAAAACATCTCTGAAGGAGGTACAACTGTTAAAGTTGTTATCCACTTATTTGTACCATAGTTGGATTACCTGAGGAGTCGCCAGTTGACAAACATGACAAATGTTTGATTCCAGTGTATCAGTTGATCCGTCTTCATGTCTAACAAATATTGGCTAGCCAGTGTTTCATTTGAATAATTTTGACCATGGCCTTGCGGGGTTTGTAATAAAATGTGCTAGTAGGGTATTTTGAGTGGTTCGGTCTCCTAAGACATAGAATCTCAACTAAGGTATTCCAGGGAGTTTTTTGCCCTTGACAATTATGCTTTGCCTATAGCAGAGTATAATTGACGAGGTTTTCTCCTGCTTCCTCCAAAGCTGGAATGCCCGATTTTGAATTATGGGCCTTGGGGGGTTATTAGAGCCCAACTAAGTGTTTATAAACCTACTAGGCATTGTTAGAATAGAGCATGGTCTTGTCCTAAGTCAATAGGACCTTTAAAAAATTTACCGAACGGGTTAAAAAATTATTTTTTAATTTTTTAATTTTTTAATTATTTCCCTAAGTTTTTTTATTAATTTTTCCATAATTTAAATGGAAAAATCTCGTTTGTAATAAGTTAGTCATCCGGACCCTGTTTTCAGTGATTGAAGGCTCTAACCTTAAAACAAAAATCATTCTTGATCGGTCAGCCAGTCAAATCCAACTTTCAAATCATCAATCCGACACATAATGCTCATTTTTTCAAAAAAGTCATTTTTTGGGAAAAAAATGATTATTTTGGAGAAAATTAAAACTCTCCAAATTAATCCAAATTCAGCGAAATAAAAGGCTAAATGACACGGCACAGAGCATTTATGATGATTCCAATCAATATTGGTCAGTTTCAGATCAAGTATCAGAGTGTAGCAGTTGAACTATCAGTCAGAAATTTGCCCTCAAACCCGTTTTTGGTTGAAGTGTGGGTTATCTATTGGATGGGTGATCATTATGAGGGAGGATGAGCCACCTCACCCCCCCCC
>LPNX011036667.1:104759-175619 GCA_001517045.1 Pseudotsuga menziesii
TTACTATTAGTTTGGTTTTAGGGTTTTAGCTTGATCTCATTGTATAAATAGAGGCTCCTTCAGCTCTATTCGAATGGAGAGTTTGGCATAAAAACTCTATTGGATTTTGTAAGCTTCTTTTGTTAATAAAATATTGAGACTTTGGAGGTCATTTGATAGGCTTTTGGCATTGTGTCTTCATCCTATGTGAAGTAATATCTCTTTCACCCTACCCTTGTATTGCAATTTGATTATTATGTTTATTGAAGACTAACAATCTAGTAATTAGGCTTCTAATCAAATCTGCATTGAGTGTTTGTGTCTTCTAGGATTGCATCTAGTAGGAGCTTTCGGCACCTAATACCTTCACCATACAAGTGTTTCATTATTAATATATTTTGTTTGCAAGGTTGCAAGCAGTTCTGGATCTTTCTTGCCTTCTCCAAACGACTTCAATAAATTCTCTTGGTTACATTGGTTACTACAAGTGGATCTCTATTTTCAAGGTTCTATACTACCTCTTTTCCACCTTTGTAGAAATTATCAAGTCATTTAAATCTTTATTTCAAGCTTGCTTGGCTTCTAATAAGTTAGATCTAGACTTTCTAGCCTTAGATCAACTTTTTCAAAGCTGGATCCATCTTTCTAAAGGCCCACTTTTAAAGATCTAGTTTCATTTCCATTTTTGTAAATCCATCTTTCTCTTTGCCTTGGAAAACATGCACTTTTTTCTCGAAAAACGTGCAAATTTTCCACTTTTTAGCTTGTTGGTTTTTTTTCTATGTTCTTTTTTTTTTAATTCTGGAAATTCATAAAATCTGAAAAATACTCGAAAAAAAATTTCAAAATTTCTTTTTTATTTTTTGACTTTTTCGCAAAAAAAAGTGTCATTTCGTGCTTGCTATTTTCTTGGCTGATTTTTTACATTTTTTTGCTATTTCTCAATTCTGGAAATGAGCATAAAAATCAGAAAAAATTTCAAAAAAAATTTCAAATAATTTTTTGACTTTTTCTCGAAAAACGTGCAATTTTGTACTTGTTGTTTTTTGCTAATTTTTTACAATTTTCTGTTATTTTCCAGATTCTGGAAATTAGCCTAAAATGTTAAAAAATCTTTAATTTTAAATTCGCAAAAAACTTCAAGTCCTTTCGTCAAAAATCGTGCATTTTACATAAAAATCGGTGAGCTTGCCTAGTCCTTTCCAAGTTTTGATTTTGGGTCTCATTCCTTTGTTTTGATCTTTTGTTTCATCTCATAAGGCACTTGTCTTCTCATCCACTTAATCTTTTCGAATCATAGGTTAAATTTGGTTTCCTAACACTCTTACTAGTCCTTGTTTAGAGCTCTTATCCACAGGTGAACCAAAAGCAAAACCAAACAAGAAAAAGCAAGCAAAACTAGATCCAAAAACAAGGAACCAGAACCAAAACCAAAAAAAAGAAGTCATTCTCCTTTGTACAAACTCATAAGAGTTTTTTCATTTTTACTTAAGCTAGTTCTCAAAAGTCTTGACAAGGATTAAATTCCCAAGGCATTTGTACTTCATTAATAAAACAAGGCTAAGTGGGATAAGGCCTCCCATACTTGGGTTTTCTTCTCCATTTGGGGAAGAGTGCCTTTGTTCTTAGCTTAGATTTATTTCAAGTACTTAGAGTAGTTTCATTTTTTGCAAAGTAGATACTAATTGTTAGATTAGCCCATTTTGCTTCATTAGCTAAGTTGATTACTTCATCTTTTAGGTTTTTGTATCTTTCAAAAGTAATTCAACTGTTTAAACTAGAAATCTCTTGAATCTCACTGTGTAGATCAAGAGTGCTCTCTATCGGAGAGTTGTCTTTTCATTGTTTAATAAGTTAATCAATAAGTAAGACTCTTCAACTTGCAGTAACACAAGTCAAGAGCACTCTCTATCGGAGAGCATCATTAGTTTTGCACATCCTTGCATTAGGCATTTAGATCAGATAAAACTCTTGAACCTTTGTCATAAGACAAGGTCAAGAGCGCTCTCTGTTGGAGAGTTTAATTAATTTACTTAATAAAATCTTTCAACTCACATTCCCTCTAATTAATTTACTTCGTTGATATCCTTCACCTAGTATGCTCTGCCGACTTTCGAGTTGGGCTCGTACTCAAAACAGTGAACGGACTTGCTAAGACCGCAATAACAACATAATTAAAACTTTTACCCCACAACCAACGCATCGATGTTGTCTCAATAAATACTCAAGTAGTGGGCAAATTCCAAGTGTGGGCGTTGGGCAACCCAATCTGGACACTCGTTGGTTAAGTTATTGAACACCTAGCTTGTGATTCCAGACAAGTACGTCATGTCTTCGAACGGAGCCACTAAAAGTATTTCCGGTTAGGTTTCCTAGACACCTTAAGCAAGATCACCATTAAAATCCTTAAAACTTACCAAGAGCACTCGCACAATCTAACACTCATTGGTTTAAATTCTAGACATGTGTTTATTTCTCTGGCGCATTTCAGTTTCATCGACTCCATAAGGCACTGGTCCTTGCTTTAATTTGCATAAGTTACGTGATTTAATCAATTGTTTATGCTTTGTTATAATTGCTATCACTGAATGCTTAATTGAAGTCTAGAATTTAAATTTATCTTTTAATCTCTTGTTGCAACGTGGATTGCTTGTTTGATCTTAAGTTACATTCATAATAAGTAAAACACTTTCAAACTCCTAAACAACATCCATCTGCATCCTCAACCTTTAAAAAAACACTTTAACAACTTAAGAGCCATAGAAACTCTTTTGTAGGGACTACCCCCCTTGGCTTCGTTAGGAGTTAGCCTAAACGGAAGAGCTAGGAGTAGGTGACAGTACTTTAGCTCTGTGCTTGCCCCCAAGGTCACACCTCTCCCACTTTCCTAAGTGCAGAGACAGCTTTCAATTCATTTCTGCTGGTGGTGTGCATTCGGCGAACAACATCTTTTGGCGCCGTTGCCGGAGACAAATCTTTTTGTTCCTGGACGACCTTTGTTTCTTTTTTAGTTTTTTACCTTTTTTCTCCTTTTTTGGTAGATTTTTTAGTCCAATCACTCTCTGAAATTTGACTTAAGTCCACCTGGTGACTCCACTGTCAGTTAACACCTCAAGGTATTCGACTAGAAGAAACTCTGAAGGTTTGTTCAATTTCATCCCTGACCCTGAAAAAGTCTATAGGAGGAGACTAAACAAACTAGCTTCTCGTAGGATCCTTGCAAAACTTGGATCCGAGTCTGTTTCAGACATCCACCTTTTATTTTAAGAAAACTTAGAAAATTTTCAAAACAATAACTGTTTTCCTAACACAATGGGTGAGTTTTTTACTCGGCTCAATTTCACTCAGATAGCAAGTCAGCCCCATGACACTCCCGAAAAAGCTATTGATAAGCTTGTCACTTTCATAGGCACTGATGCCTCTACCTCTGCTGAGCAACATCTCAGATATTTTTCAAAACACTGTGGTGCCTATGTCAGGGGTACTGACAAACATGAAGATGTATACATGACCCTTTTTGCTCTTTCATTGGATGGTTAAGTCGGCAACTGGTATGACAACTTGCCGAACAACTCTTTCACTACCATAGCCGACTTCAAGTCTGCTTTCCTCGAAAAATTTGGTAACAAGAAGGAACCTAGACATCTAGTGGCAGCCTTGACTAGTATGAAGAAGTCTAATACAGAAACCATGGATGAGTTCAACAATAGGTTCACAAAGTTGTCAAATTCTATCCCTGCCACTCATGCTCCTCCTGCAGCTTCCACTTTGGATTATTACATAGAAGCATTAAGTGGCAAGATCCAGTACCAAATTAGAGACAAGGAGCCAACCACACTGCTTCAAGCTCAAAATTTGGCCATTAAAATTGATAAGAATATGCAATCTTCAGGAGAGTCAAACATCCAAGGTTACTCTAGATCATCAACTCCTCTAAAAACTGTTGAACCTAAAGGAAAAGAGTCATCAAACGAAGCATATGAGAAGAAGCTCATGGACCTGACAGAAAAAATGCAAGACATGGAAAGAAAGTACTCGGCACAGATTAAAGAGGTTCAGAACAGGGTCATAACTGTTGAAAGAACTCAACCCCCGCCACCTCCTGTAACCTTTCCTGCAAAACAAACATGGCAGAGAAAGAATCCCAACCATGAGCAGAGGCCTCCTCATCAGCTAGAGGCTACTAATGTGGTTGAGTAGTATAAGCCATTTTGCAGGGCATGTGAAGACCTTCATGAAGAATCTTCTTGTTATTATGCATGCTATGTTCAGGAGCATGGTTTTCCAGAGGATTGTGGTCCTAAAGCATCATCAAGCGAGCCTGAGTACATAAACTGTGTAGATGACATGCATGATATTTCCGGAGAAAATTGGAGAGAGGCAAAACAATATTCAAGAGAGGCAAAGTAGATACTAATTATTAGATTAGCCCATTTTGCTTCATTAACTAAGTTGATTACTTCATCTTTTAAGTTTTTGTATCTTTCATAAGTAATTCAACTGTGTAAATAAATCTCTTGAATCTCACTGTGTAGATCAAGAGTGCTCTCGATCGGAGAGTTGTCTTTTCATTGTTTAATAAGTTAATCAATAAGTAAGACTCTTGAACTTGCAGTAACACAAGTCAAGAAAACTCTCTATCGGAGAGCTTCATTAGTTTTGCACATCCTTGCACTAGGCATTTAGATCAGATAAGACTCTTGAAACTTTGTCATAAGACAAGGTCAAGAGCGCTCTCTGTCGGAGAGTTTAATTAATTTACTTAATAAAATCTTTCAACTCACATTCCTTCTAATTAATTTACTTCGTTGATATCCTTCACCTAGTATGCTCTGCCGACTTTCGAGTTGGGCTCATACTCAGAATGGTGAACGGACTTGCGAAGACCGCAATAACAACATAATTAAAACTTTTACCCCACAACCAACGCACCGGTGTTGTCTCGATAAATACTCAAGTAGTGGGCAAATTCCAAGTGTGGGCGTCGGGCAACCCAATTTGGACTCTCGCTGGTTAAGTTATTGAACACCTAGCTTGTGATTCCAGACAGGTCTGTCATGTCTTCGAACGGAGCCACTGAAAGTATTTCCGGTTAGGTTTCCTAGACACCTTAAGCAAGATCACCATTAAATCCTTAAACCTTACCAAGAGCACTCGCACAATCTAACACTCATTGGTTTAAATTCCAGACTTGTGTTTATTTCTCTGGCGCATTTCAGTTTCATCGACTCCATAAGGCACTAGTCCTTGCTTTAATTTGCATAAGTTACGTGATTTGATCAATTGTCTATGGTTTGTTATAATTGCTATCATTGAATGGTTAATTGAAGTCTAGAATTTAAATTTATCTTTTAATCTCTTGTTGCAACGTGGATTGCTTTTTTGATTTTGTGTTACATTCATAATAAGTAAAACACTTTCAAACTCTTAAACAACATCCATCCGCATCTGCAACCCTTAAAAAAACACTTTAACAACTTAAGAGCCATAGAAACTCTTTTGTAGGGACTACCCCCCTTGGCTTCGTTAGGAGTTAGCTTAAACGAAGGAGCTAGGAGTAGGTGACAATACCTAGCTCTGTGCTTGCCCCCAAGGTCACACCTCTCCCACTTTCCTAAGTGAGGAGACAGCTTTCAATTGATTTCTGCTACCGGTGTGCATTCGGCGGACAACAAAAGTATTGTAACTTCAGAAGATATTCCAGATGTATTGATTGTATTCCTCCTTCAGAAGATGAGTTTGGTCATGTAAGAGTCATTGAAAGAATCAATGTAAACCTCAGGATTTAAGTCGGGTCAATAGTACCCAAGTGTCATTATAATAAATATTATTTTTGGTGTCTTACTAGACAAGTCAGCCCTGTCAGTTAGACAAGTCGGCCTTGCTAGGTTCTAGGTCAAGTCAAAAGATAAATATAAAAAGGGAGGCACTCCACTTCATTTATACACACTCACTCAAGCAAGTTTGCAAGAGAGAGAAGAACAAGTGCGCCAGGAAGAAGAGAGAAGCAGTTGTCTTGGGTTTTACACTGCTCTGGCTAAGTTCTATACTGAAGAAGTTTTGTGGGGTTTTCTCCCTTGTGGTTTCCCCGAGAAAATCTTTGTGTTCTTTGTGTTAATATGCTTGATGTTCTTTCAGTGATCCTACTATTAAATATTGTTTTAAGATATCATTTAAGCAATTAAGAAAACTTAACAACAACAACAATAAGATAATAATAGAATAATAATACCACAAAATGAAGAATATATTCTGAAGTTACATTTACAACAACACTCCCTCTTAATAAGGAAGGTATTCTTCCGACACAGTCATCACCACAACAGGACACAATTTCTGGACATCATCATCATCATTGGTCATCAACATCACTGGATCATTGTCATCGCAGGATCATCATCATCACTGGATCATCGTCATCGCAGGATCATCATCATTACTGGATCATCATCACTGTTGCATCAAATCTCATCTCATCAACCATTGACTAGTGACATCTCTCGAATCTATACGTCATGAGAAGTTCTACAGAGCCGGGCCTTTTTCATGCTAGATGTATGCCTAGATCCCAACTAGGACTTCGTACAATGCCAGCCCTTTTTCATGTTGGGATTTACATTTCTGCAGTGCCAGTCATTTTTCATACTCGATGCATATCTCTCCAGTGCCAGTCCTTTTTCATACTGGAGACAGGCCTAGATCCAATCTAGAACTTCAGCTTCAGAGCCAATCCTTTTTCATACTGGATGTAGGCCTAGATCCAATCTAGGACTTCATCATTTATAGAGCCAGTCATTTTTCATACTGGATGTAGGTAACCACTGGGACTCGTCACTCCCTCTTGCAATCCACACCGATCTGCACAGTCCCTGAAGTACTCAAACTTCACTCTCACCAGAGGTTTAGTCAAGACATTGGCTATTTGCTCGTCCATCGCAACATACTAGAGCTTCACTACTCCTCTCTACACCATATCCCGAATATATTGATACTTGATCTCAATATGCTTCGACTTGTCATGGAACACTGGATTCTCGGACAACTTCACACAACTCTAGTTGTCACAAAAGACATCTCTACTCGAGAACAAACAAATTTGGTAGTAGCTTCCACAGCCATAATACCTCACAACTAGTTGAACAGGCTGCAATGTATTCTTCCTCGGTTGTACTCAGTGCCACACTCGACTGCTTCCTGCTAAACCAAGAGATCATACCTGATCCCAAACTAAAGCAACATCCTAAAGTGTTTTTCCTATGTGTTTTTATAGAGTAGATTTGTTTTCATCATTTTGCTTCCACTATTTAAATTTCTGTTAATAGTGTCCCAATAAGTATAAAAAACCACTAGGAAATTTTTTATCTAGAGTTGGGGTTAGAAAAATTAACATGGTATCAAAGCGCTCACTTTGAGAGAGAGGCAAATCTGAAATCTAAAGCAGCAAATCTATTAGATGCAAGTGGCCAACGAATGGATCTAGTGCAAATCTAGGGTTTACAGCAGTAGATCTTGGTGGGTGCTTGAGGGAATAAGCACACTACATTTATTTTCTAAGTTGTCAGGAAACTTGGGTATGGAGACGCCACTTTCTGAAACAGGGGACTTATGTACGTCAGGGGTGTTGTGTGTGTGTGTGTGTGTGTGTGTGTGTGTGTGTTAAATCAAATTATTTTTCATTAGTATTCAATTTCAATAAGTAACAAGTACAATTAACATGCACATTGCTTCAAAGTTCATAAATCATTGATATAAAGTGGGAATTACATATGAACCTTAAGTATAAACATGACAATAGTTGATGGAGGTTTTGCTTTTTCAAAATTAAAAATATGCACATGCATAGGAACGCCTGCACAAACATCAACAAAGTAGGTTTTCTATCATTCATGAAGGACAAAGAATACGGTCTGTGCAACAACATTGGAACAACTTGCACAAAGGATCAACAATAAACACAAACTATGCCAAGAAAAATCCAGTGACAAGATCCAGAGTCATAAAAGAATAAGGCAATCATCTAGAAGAAACAGTCTAAGAATAGATACCAACCCCTCCAAGCTAGATAGTGCCATGTCATTAACTTAAAAGCACAAACCTTTTAAGTCTAAGACAACCTAAGCTTGTCTTGCCTCTCCTCTACCTGTATCCTCTCCTTTGTGCAACAAGCTCTCCTCTTGCGGGCTCCAACAAAAGTCAAGACTCAACTCTGCATTGGGAGAAGTGGACAGGCCCACAGGGTCTTAAGAGAGTAGGAGGACCCACGCCTACCTTGTCCCTCTTCGTAAATGTATCTTTTTTATAAAAAAATTTAAAAAAACAATAATTTTCTCATACTAGAGTTTCCCCAAATTCCCCAAAATCGGGGGACGGAGTCCCCAAAATGAGCAAATTTTCATGTTTTTGGGCCAAAGATACCCGATACTTGGGGCCATCGACGAGGACTTCAAGGGACGTTTATGAAGTACCCAACTCGATTTCCGAGACTTGGTGACGGTACCCAAGACAGGGACGTGAACCTAGCTCCTAGGGATAGGTACCCCTGCAACACAGGTTATTTTGATTAGATCTAAGAAATGGCAGCAACCAAATCTTAAATTTGAAGACAGGTTAGAGAGGGTATATAACCTCCTGTCCTGAAAAGCAAGGGTTACTTTGCTCTTGAAGGAACATGACCTTTGGGATCTTGTGCCAAAGGTTGTTCATGCACCGACAGATCTAGTTTAGTTGGCAGCACATGAGAAGAAGAACATCAAAGCCCAAAGATTAATCCTAGATGCTATGAAGGATCGCTTGATTCCTCATGTAGCAAAGAAAATGTCAACCGGAGAGATCTTCAAACCTCTAGTAGATTTATTCCAAAGTGACAACATGAAAATGAAGATGATTCTGCGAAATAAACGCAGGGATGTCCGGATGACTAAACCTAACAATGTTACCAATTATCTCATGAAGATCACTCGAAGAAAGTGGTTGACGCAGAACTTGTCAATGTGGCATTGAAACGGTTTACCAAGCCTTGGGAACCATTTGTAAAGGGGTCTGCGCTCGGGAGAACCTTCTGGATTGGCAGAGGCTTTGCAATGATTGCATCAAGGAAGAGACTCAAGAGAAGTCTAGAGATAGTAAGAAAGGAGATAGTGTTGAGAACCTAGCCCTTGTCAGTCAGACAAAAAAGGGCAAAGGGAAGGTTCCCTACAAGAAGGGTAACAATGAAAGGGCAACTTCATGACCTGAGAAGAAGAAGAAAGACTTGAGTAAAATCAAGTGTTTCGTGTGCCACAAGAATGGAAAAAATGCATCTCATTATCCAAAGAAGAAGAAAGGAAAAAGAAAAACGCGATAGGTAGCAACAGCTGCAAAAACGTAGTTTAGTGAGTTTGTTGCAAAGTTCGAGACTGACTTTTCACTAGTTTCCTATCTTTCTACCAGCACAATTGCTAGGCGTGCATGGTACCTGGAAAATGGTGTCATCATATAACGGAAGCACGAGAGCTATTTAGCAGATTTACAAAGATGAACTCATGGATCCATGTGGAGCTTGGTGATGATGCCAAGTATGCAGTGAGTGAAGAGGGAAAATTTTCGTTCCAACTTGAGTCAGGAGGTTCGTTTGATGCCCAAGATGTGCTATTTCTAGCAAGACTGAAGAAGAACTTGCTCTCAGTCTCATTTATGGAGGACGGGGGTTTTGCTAATATGTTTAAGAAAGGGCAAGTACTCATACATCCAGAGGGAGTTATCCCTAACACATTAGTGAGGATTGGGGTTAGAGAGGGAAACTTATACAGGTTGCAAGGTAAGCATGTTCACACCTTAGTACATGACAGCGACAACCTATGTGAATTATGGCAGAGGAGGATGGGACACCTGCATTACATGGCATTGTCGATTCTGAAAGAGATTGTCACCGGTCTTCCAGATTTCAGCGCTGGGTAGCATGGCATATGCAGAGGATGTGCACTTGGCAAGAATGTCAAGGTTGGTTTTCCGAGCAGCAAGAGTAGGTCCAAAGGTATTTTGGATCTTCTTCATCCAAATGTATGTGGGTCGATATCAGTTGTATCTGTGGGGAGCATCATATTATGTGACATTCATTGATGACTTTTCTAGGAAAACTTAGATCTTCTTTATGAAGACCAAGAATGAGGTTTTCGATTGGTTCCGAGAGTTCAAGGCTCATGTGGAGAATTTGACAGGAAAGAAGATCAAGCTGTTGAGGTCAGATAATGCAGGAGAGTACACCTCAATGACTTCAAGGATTTCTGCCACGAGGTAGGGATCAAGAGGGAGAAGACAGTCTTGTACAACCTGTTACCACCTAAGTTGTACAAGGTGGATTCTTCAAGCAAGTCAACAAAGACAAACAAACATCATTGTTCATTCTTCAAAGTTCAGAAGTCAGTCAGGCTTCTTCAAGGAAATGTTTTTAAAATTTTCTTGTACCACATGTTCATACCCCCTTGGGGGAGTTGTAATAAAATTTTCTAGCATGGTAGAGTATGTAAAAGACTTGGTCTCCTAAACTTCTATATCAATCAGACTAGCCCAGAGCGTTTTTTCCCTTGGTGATTGTTTGTTGTCAAATAAACGACTAATAACTTCCGAGTTTTTTACTCATACCTCCAAAGTTGGGGTAGTCGTCTTGGTATTTAAGCCTAAGGAGGTTATTAGAGTCTATGTGTCAAATAAACGACTAATAACTTCCGAGTTTTTTACTCATACCTCCAAAGTTGGGGTAGTCGTCTTGGTATTTAAGCCTAAGGAGGTTATTAGAGTCTATGTGTCAAATAAACGACTAATAACTTCCGAGTTTTTTACTCATACCTCCAAAGTTGGGGTAGTCGTCTTGGTATTTAAGCCTAAGGAGGTTATTAGAGTCTATGTGTCAAATAAACGACTAATAACTTCCGAGTTTTTTACTCATACCTCCAAAGTTGGGGTAGTCGTCTTGGTATTTAAGCCTAAGGAGGTTATTAGAGTCTATGTGTCAATGTATATAAACATGTAGGCATTAATATTGAGTCATATGGACATGTGCTAGGTCCCCCTAGGTTTATTTTTAAGTTTTTGTGAAAATAATTTTTTCTATAAACTTAGACTATTTTTTAATAGTCTAATTGGAAAAATTATAAATGTAATAAAAGTGTGGTTAGGGATCAGATTTTGCCATGGGGGTGCTCATTTTCTAACTCGGAGCACCCATTTAACCCAAAAACCCACTTTTCCCAAGTTTTAAAAGATAAATTTATCACTTAAGTCAAAAATCTCCAAAAAATCAAAATTATTAATTAAAAATTAGAAAAAATTAATAAATGGAGAAAATCCCCAAATTCCTAAATAAGTGGAAAATGCTCAGATTTGACTGAAAATAGTTTCATTAGCTCCTAGTAGCGAAGGCGAGTTAGACTAGGGCTAAAGACAAGTCATTTAAGTTGGTGAAAGAGGTGGCGTGAGCATCTCCCAATGAAGGTTGCGCCCTCTCTTCCTCTCCCTCACGTGTGGTTGAGTTGGCAGTTGTTAAACTAAGTCACCGGATTCAGCGTTTTTTCGCCTTAAAATTCAAAATTCTGCATTTTTCTGTGGCCAGCGAATTAAACGGTTGAAAATCAACGAATTGTTTGTTGCCTGCAGGTTAACCCTAGTCCCTCCAAAACTACTAGCGTACACATTATTCCGATGAAGCTGCCGTCACTAATCCCTGAATGAATTGTGGAGGCCGCCATCGTGAGGCTCGAGGCTACAATTGTCGTGGGCGAAGAGGCATGGACGTGGGCAGAGTCATAGACACTGGCGTAGAGGCTCCGATTGTTGAGGGTGCAAACTTCAAAGTTGCAGACAAATTCAAGCTTCGGTCTTCACCGTAGTCTCAACTCCTGACGTTGGTGATCAATCTCCCAAGGCCGTAGTTGCAGCCATAGTTGCAGTTGCACATGTATTTTCCAGAGTTTTTTCTTTGTTAACATAATATTGCAAAAATTGTGTTATAATTTTGTAAAGCTAACTTTGTGTTATAATATAAAAATATATATTAATATATTATATAAAATAATTATTAATATATTGATTGAAAATATATATTAATATAAATTATATAAAATTATACCATATATATAAAATACTTTTCTCATTTTATGTAGAAGTTATATAATTAAAAAATTATATTATTGAAAATAAAATTTAAGTTTAGATATATATATATATATATTCGAAATTAATGCCAAATTTTATAATAATAATAAAAAAATTGTTGACTTTTTTTCGAATTTATTTTATGTTGAATTCGAACACGAACTCGAACCAAGTGACTTAGCTGTTAAGTGGATGATTGGAGTTTGCAGGGGAGGTGGCTCCTATCTCTTGATTTCCACTCACCTTCAACTCACTTCAACTCCACTCAAATTTCCTCAATCAACTTAGTTCAACTCTCCCTCTCTTTGCTAGTGAAGGTTGTGCCCCTCTTGACCAGTCTAGCTATAAATAAAGTTGTCATTCTCTCTTCCAAGCTAGTTCGAGCTGGATAGAGAATTGGCTTGCTTGTTGTAATAGTTGTAGTTATTTTTGTTGCTTGGAATAAAGAAAGCTTTGGAGGCAAGATGGTGTCATGTTATTTTGTGTAGATGAGCATTGCCATGTTTCACTGAGGTAATTTGTATCTTTTTTCATAGCTTGCATATTATGGTCTTGTGGATCTAGTGTTGAAAGATTGTTACAGGAAAGGAGCTTAGTTAATAAGTTTATTGGCCCACTCATTTTCTTATATGCATACCTAGATATCTAGATCTGACATGTTTTATAAGATTATATGCATGTTGTTTTAATGTCTCTATTATGTATTAATCGGATCTCACAAGCATCTTGGCAAGCCTTGGATTAGTTGCAGGTATCCTAGTTTGGAGAAAAGCATTGATCTAGTTTGCTTCTTCATCTTCTCCAACATTTCCAAGGTCTAGTCCCTCGACATTCCACTAGAAATCTCCACGGTTGATAATTCAGGCACCAAGCCACCTCTTTCACTCTTTCTCATTTTAAATCATTGATTTCCCTGGTTACTTGCTTCTTATTTGTTAGATTTACGATTTATAAGCTGATACATTTTCTAGATCTGAACATATGAGAGTTGCATTCATAGATCTAGATTCATTTAAAAACATCTAGTTGCAAGAAAGTTTTCATTTTTTACAAGTTATTTAAAGTGAATAGTCTTTCCTTCAAATCTAAAGTTGAATCTTGCAATCAAAGTGCACATTGTATTGGCTACCCAAAAGGCAAGCCAAGATCCCAAGGAAAGCTTGGTTATTTTCTTGCATTTTTTTCGTAGTTTAACTTAACAATTTTTTGCTATTTTTTGTGGGTTGTCCAAAGACACTTCCAAAGTGTTTTTTGGCACTTTTGGCTAATATATGCTTGCTGGTTTTTAGCACGTCCGCCATAAAAGAGAAGGAAACGTTGCCCAAAATCCCATTTTTGGGTCATCTGGAGCTTACCAAGGGTTCCCCCTACCTCGGTGGTTCCTTTTTCGATCATTTATAAGCCTTTGGATCCCAGATAACAAGGACCAAAGAGCATTTCTCATCAAGCATTGTAACCGCAATTAATAAAAAGATCTTGAGTAGGCTCTTCAAAGCCACTCTCCATCCCTCCAGGTGGGATCCGCATCTTTGTCCCTTTTTTTTATCTTTCTAGCTTTTAGTTTTAATTTTTCTTGCAGGCTAGTATACTTTGATAAATGCTACAATTTGTAATAGCATTCCATATCTTATTTTAAATCAAAGTAATACTAATACTTACCCCACGACTTCCCAAATTACCCGAAAGGGGAAAGAGATGCGTGGTAGGATTAATTAGACAACATTTTCTTTCTTTCAATACTTCAATTTTATTTTACTTCACTTGTTAAAATTTACCAGTCCTTGCTTTCCCAATTGAGGTTCATTTGAACCGAAAGAGACTCTTAGAGGTTAATTTTTCTTTTTAACAAACAAAAACGTAGTCATTAAAATCAACAAGACTTCGTTGTGTATGATCTGCACCGTTGCGGTTCGACAGAACAGTTGGATGCATCAAAAGCAACGTGCATGACTTGTCTAATTAAATTCACATCTCAAATAAATCTCCCTAGGCAAAAATCCAACGCCTCGATTTGATCTGTTGCAGTGGAAAAAATCACAAAGGAAGCACGAATAATTGGGTAGTGACCTCAAGACACCCTCAAGCTACACTCTTGTTGGTGTAGTGTTGGACACATCTCAAAGACTCCAACCCAGCCCACACATTCCTTGTGTGAAGCCACATCGAATAAGGGTTTTGGAAATACTTCTCGTACCTTCGGGTATATTTGGAGTTCCCTTCCCCCTAAATTAGTTCACTAATCTTCCACAATAATTTAAAATTTACCAAGAGACAATTGCAAAACGTCTACTTCAGCATTCTCAGCACGTACAATCTTATGACTCCATTTTAATTTGGCACTGGTCTTTATTGTTTCCATCAGCATGATTTATGAGTTGAATAATTCATTTACAACTTATGGTGTTATTTATGTTGTTGTAATCAGTTCATCTTACAAATATCTTGTTCCCATTATTGTTTAAAAACTCCTAAAAAACTTACTCATCTAAACCATCACCACTAAAGCCTAATCAGCCTTAGCAACTCAATCGGGTCTACCCCCCTTGGCTTCGTTAGGAGTTTGCCTAAACGGAGGAGTCAAGTACAAGGTGAAAGCCTTGACTCGAGACTTGCCCCCAAGAACACACCGAGTGGCTTGAAGATTTCTGTCACGTCCCCCCTAGGTGTGTGAAAGGCGACAACACAACCCACTGCAGAATGGGGTTGCGGAGAGAAAGAACCAGTCCATAAGTACTGTAAAGGCTATGATTCATGATTAAGGATTTCTTATGTTTCTTTGGGCAAAGGCATGTTACACATCAATGTATTTGCAAAACAGGAATCCTCACAGGATGTTGGAGGACAAGACTCCTAAGGAGAAATTCACAAGAGTGAAACCTGTTCCCGCCTAATACACACTTTATGACACGGGGAAGTCTCCAACCCGCTTTGTGTGTCCTTGGGGACAAGTTAGAGCTGGGGACCACTGTCACCACAGTCTACCAACTCCTCCGTTTAGGCCAAATCCCAATAGAGCCAAGGGGGGTAGTCCCTACAGGAAGGTTTATTAACAATTTAGTTAAAGGGATTTTATTTTATTAAGGTTACAAAGTTACAAGATCAGTGCCTAGATTAAATGGACTCAAAGATTACGAGTTACAAACTTACAAAAGAATTAAGAATAATTATCCACAGTTGTAAAAGCTAAGCAAGATCTACAATATTAACAATATGAACAATGTAAATGAATTACACAATATGAACAAGTGCTAAAGAATGGTTCAACAAATATACAATGATACCTGAAAAGAAACAAGATATACACCGGATGAACAAGTTACTATCTCAGAGATCTAATGACAAATTGCTTTCAAGTTACAAGATTAAACAATGTTTTACTCAAGCGTGCCATAGTACTTTAAAGATATTATACTTGAAAGTGCAAGGTACTGAAATGAAATTGAGATGCTTGCAAGATGTCCTTTTAAAATGAAAGCCTTGAAAAGCAAGGACTTTGAAGCAAATACAGAAACTGAAATGTGGGTAAGACGTTTTGAAATGTCTCTTGGTTCGTTTTAATAAATTTTATTTAAAGTTGAAGTCTTTGATTAAGTTTTAGATCCAGTGGTGTGACTACCCCAATCTAGTATTTCTCAAGTCAAAGAGGGAATGCTGGTGCGCTCAAAACAGTGGAAACAAGTCCACCTGTAGCTCCCAGGTCAAACCCCAATGCCCCGGTGCTCAACAAGGAGGACGTAGAACGCCTAGAGACCCCCCACGGTCTTCTACTCCAACTAGCTTCCGAGGTCACTGTTTTTAATCAACCGGAAAAATAGCAAGACGAATGCCTATTAAACTATAGCCCTTAAGCCTCTCCGCTTTTCATATCCTTACCTGAGTTCCCTAAAGGGAGATAACAAGGGGGCAGAGGATACACGGACAGTTTAAGTTGTATATTTAAGTAAATTGTAGATTTGTTTTTATAGTAAGCAAAATGAATTAGAGAATTAACAAGTTAATAGAGTCAACCTGAGTATTATCCCTTATGGGAGGTGTCGGTACTTGATCTCTGGACAATTAAGAAATGAAATTGCTTTGTAGGAAAATAAAAGATTGCAGAAAGTAAAGTGAGCTAATTAAGGTTTCCTAAAGCCCCCAAACCCCTCCATTTTTCATACCCTTGATCCGAGTTCCCTAAAGGGAGATAACGGAGGGCAGAGGATACACGGACGGATGTTAGGTTGTATATCCCTTCAAAACAATAAACTAGGTGACAGAAAGTAAAGATCTAACTAAATGCTTTGTTTGAAAAAGAAATGCTTGAAAGTAAACTAATCTAAACAAAATATACTAACCACACATCAATCTCCCTAAAAGAGAAGGTGGGTAAAAAAAAGGCTGGAAAAATATTAGATCTACTTGAAAATGAAAGCACAACTACTTATCTACTTCCTAGATCTACTTCCTACCTAATTACAATATGATTACAAATTACTTTGAAAGCTTTTAGAGAATACCCACGAGGAGACTCTCCCGAGGCTAACAAATAGCTAGAAAATAGAGTAAGAAGATAAGAAGTTGAACCCTTTTGAAACTGGTTGCAAGTTGAGGTGTTTTTTATGTGATTTGGGCATAACCTCCCCTTGTAAACTGTAAAACCTGTTAAAAACCAGCAAGCAAAGCTTGCTAGAAAATTACAGGAAACTCAAAAAGAAGTTAGAAAATGTTAGTATAAAAATACAGAAATTTTACAGTAAAAATCTAGGTTTTAAAATATCAGAAAATTGAATATTTGAGGGCTGAAATTGCATTTCCAGCAACCTAAAACACAGTAAGAAATCAGATCTGAAATATATAATAAAAATATAACATGGATCTATTAAAGAAAACTAGATTTTGCTACTAAACAATAACAAAAATACTAGTTCCTAAAACAGAAAACAAGATTAGAGATTGGGGCCTTGGAGGTAGAACTTTTCCAAGCTTGGATCCCTGCAAAAAGTTTAGCTAAAGCTGCAAAACTCACACATAGAGATGAGAACACCATAAATGATGCAAAAACCTTTGCAAAATCTTACAATGTTAATCACAAGGGCAAATAGAAAAACTTCTACCTACAAGTCTCTCCACAAAAACCTTTGTAGAAAGCCTCTATGATAAATAATGCAACAATAACCAACCATAAACAGTTACTTCACTCTTCAAGCCACAAAATGGGTGCACCAACAAATGTATCCTCCAAAGATTGATGTATTATAAACCTCAATAGGACAACAACATTACAATAGCCAAAGAAAACTTGAGAGAGAAGAATAAAGAAGAGAGGGAGAAGAGAGTATTTTGGCAGCATAACCATGCTCCAAAGAATGATGATAAAATGAGAGGAGGGGCCTCTCTTTTATAGTTGAAAAGATCTCAAACCCACTCCCAAATCAAGGGTCCAAAACATAGATCTAAACTCTAGCTCTCCTCCACCCTTAGATCTAGATTTGTTGACTTTGCAAGCCATCCACCAATCATAAGCAAAGGTGCATTTTCAAATCAATGGTCAAAAAGATAGATCCATGTCACAATGAAGCTTAACCCTTAGATCTAGGGTTTCCATGACTCAAGTGGGACCCCCTTTGACTCAAATTTTAATTTTTATTATTTTAATTTTTTATCTTTTTATTCTTTTATTTTTTATCTTTTATCTTTTATTTTATCTTTTATCTTTTATTTTATCTTTCATTTTTAATCTTCTTTATCTTTTATTTTTATCTTTTATTTTAATTTTAATTTTGAATCTTTTATTTTTAAAATTTCTATCTTTTTATTTTTTTATTTTTATCTTTTATTTTACCTTTTATTTTTTATCTTTTATTTTAAATCTTTTTTTTATTTTATTTTTTATCTGAGGCTTCCTTTGACTCAAATTTTGATTTTTATTATTTTTATCTATTAATCTTTTATTCAATCTTTTATTTTATATTTTTATTTTTTTATTTTTTAATCTTTTACTTTAAATCTTTTATTTTTTATCTTTTATTAAGACAAGAGGGGCACCCCACTTGGGAAATCTTCAAAAATTTATTTTGACCATGGGGGGGTTTATTTAAATAAAAATTAACTATGATCAGCCACCTCCCAAACTTAATTACCATGGCCTTATTTGATTTTTTCCTTCAAAATCAAATAATTTAATTTTTCACCCTTGGAAATTAAATTAATTTCCTAAGAAAAAATACCTTGTCTTAACCAAAATTGGTCTTACTTCTTAACCCCTTGCCAGAATGACATGGGACTTGAACCAATGGCTTAGGGGGTGTCATAGCATTTTCATTTGCATTCATAGCCCCTATTACAAAATGTTAAGGTTCAAGACATTACATTATTACATCAAAACTTAATTAATTAACCACCAAATTGTAAAGTTAATTGATTAGGAAAAATAAAAAAAATTAAAATTAAAATCCAAACGAAATTCCGCAAGACTACAAGATATGGCTAGCATGGTCATAGACAACAACTTGAAACCTTAGCCACCTCATGGGCTTGATTATCAGAACGTCAATTCACAACTTTGGAGGATTTGTGAGTGAAAAACCCAACCAATTAAAATTGTTAATTAACAAAATTAACTGGAAGGGAAAAAAAACACTCGGTGAAGAGGACTTCCCTGATAATAAAGTCCATGGTGACATCCTTAGAGGAATGACCCATGATGACATATAAAGTTACATTAATTATCCCACGTAGGGGAGCGGACATTCTGTGTACAAAAAGGGCATAATTGCCCTGCTGAATGGAAAATCCCCAGAATTTTTCCATGGTACAAACTGAACAGAATGTACATCTTCAATGTACATGAGGTTGCCACCTAGTTGAAATAGGTGGGCAACAAAACCAAAGATCGGGCATCTTAGAATCTTTGGTTGTGTTGTATATATCCATGTGCCTATGGAGAAAAGGACGAAGTTGGAGCCTTCAAGTGAGAGGGGATTATTTATGGGGTACATCAAGGCCTCAAAGACTTACATGATCTTCATACCAGTGCAACAGAAGACAATGATGAGCCGAGATGTTAAGTTGGAGGAGAACTTGGCATCTAGGAAGTCCCAAAGTTACCACCAGTGGTAAAGGATGAGGAGCAGGTGGCTCCAAACGGAGAACAGAACAGAGATCATATACTTCTAGTGCAGGGAATCAACCTTTAAGTTAGCAGGAGTTAGTTCCTTATATTTATGTCAAGAGACCCAAATGATTTGAGCAAACATTGAAGGATGCTTGGGAACATGTTGAGGTTCCCAAGAGACTATGAGAGAGACTAGGCCTTCAAGGAAGTTTCTGAACTATATGGCATTAATAAGTAGCATCATTGATTCCGTGCCTTCAAATTTTAAGGAAGCAAACAATCAGCAAGTTTGGAGTGATGCCATGGTGGAGTACACCTCCATCATGAAGAATGATGTTTGGGATAATATGCCTAGACCGGAGGGGAAGTATGTGGTGACTTCCAGGTGGCTCTTCAATATTAAGCATGCTATAGATTGCAATTTGCAACATCGAGAAGCTCAAAGCGAGGTTTGTAGCGAGAGGGTTATCTCAGAAAGAGGGAGTGGACTATGAGGAGACATTCACTCCTATCACTAGATATGCTTCGATCAAAGCTGTGATATCTATTGCCTCAGTCATGGGGTGGAGGATTTACCAGATGAACATGAAGACAACCTTCCTCAACAAGATCATTGAGGAGGAAGTATATATAGAGCAACCTCATGGCTTTGAGGTACATGGGAATGAGTGTCATGTGTGCAAGCTTAAGAAAGTCTTACATAGACTCAAACATGCACCAAGGGCATGATACTCCAAGATGGACAGATACTTGTAGAGCATGGGGTTCACCAAGAGTGAAGCAGACCCTAACTTGTACTTCATACTTCTTGGGTTTGAGCCACTCATCTTGCTCTTGTACATAGATTATTTATTTCTCACAGTGCAGAGAAGCTTATAGCAGGGTGCAAGGTAGATTTGGCCACAGAGTTTGAGATGAAGGATATTGGTTTGATACACCATTTCTTGGGGTTAGAGGCCTGACAAAGATCGTGTAAGATATTCCTTGCTCAAGGGAAGTACACAATAGAGATCCTGAAGAGATTCAAGATGGAGGACTGTAGACCAATGACTACACCTATGGTTACCAACATGAAGGTTGTTTCTTCATATTCAGAGTTGGTGGATCCCACAGTATACAAACAGTTGATAGGATCCTTGATGTATGTGGTCAACGCCAAGCCAAACATATGTTTTGTCGTGAACACCTTGATCTAGTTCATGGTGGAGACAAAGCAGATGCATCAGGTAGCAATAAAGCATGTGCTAAGATATTTAGGGGCATAGCGGAATATGGATTGAGGTATCTTGGAGGTGATGGAGTGAGGTTGCAGGTTATTCAAGCTCAAATTGTGCAAGGAGTGCATCAAATCGAAAAAGCACACCAGGGTGTTGCTTCCGCTTGGGTTCAACAATAATTGCTTAGTTCAACAAGATGCAGAACTTCATAGCATTCAGTTCAGCAGAGGTGGAGTATGTGGCGGCTAGTATGGCTAGTTGTGAAACCATTTGGCTTTGCAAACTACTTACAGGATTAATTGATCAGGAGTTGGAGCCTACAGTGATTCACTGTGATAATCAAAATCATATCAAACTCTCTAAGAATCTAGTATTCCATGACAGGTCCAAACATATTGTGATCTAATATCACTTCATCTAAGATAGGATCCAGAAGGGAGTAATCAAGCTCCAATATATTCCCACAAATGATCAAGTTGCAAACATTCTAACCAAGCCCTTGGTAAAAGGGTAGTTTGTCTTCTTGAGAGATAAACTGGGAGTAGTGGAGAATACCTTCCTCACTAAGAGGAAGTGTTGATGTTTGTCGCTTAGGCAGGTATTTCCACATTGTTGGAGTTTGTGCAACTTCAGAAGCTATTCTTATTGTCCCCATTCGGGAGTTGAACTTGTTGTAATCATTCATACAAACCCTAGAAAGAACAATGTAAACCTTGGGGTGAAAAGCCAACAACAAAAGAAATAAAATAAAATTATTAAATATAAAATTATATTTCTCCCCCAAGTGAAGTCGGCCTTAGTTAAATTCTTGTTGGGAAAATAGTATAAATAGGAGGTGCCCCTCATTATTACACACAACAGCTCGCAATTTTCTGGGAGAGAGAGAAGTTCGCATACACTGCAGAAGAAGAGTGTTTTCAGGGTTTCCATCTTTGGAAGCATTTCCATCTTTTTCTTTTTCTTTCTTCATTGTACTCCGATCTCAGAATTATTATCTCTAGATGAAGGTTGTTGGGTTTTCTCCCATTTGGGTTTCCCAGGTGAAAAATACTAGTGTTATTATTCTATGCTTTGTCTATCTTCTAGTGATCCTATTGATAAATGCAATTAAGATATAGTGCCATAATCTTAAGAAAATCTAACATGGTATCAAAGCAGTGCTAGAAGAAGCCATTGCCAAAACTCTGTCAAAAACCTGTCAAAACTAGGGTTTCATATTTCAAGGTCTCCACTCAACCTTTTGGCAGAAAAAGAGCCTTGGGAATTTCGCTCTAAGGAGGGTGCATCTTTTGGTGAAGACAAAATTCAATTCTGAGAATTTTCAATTTTGACCTAATTCTGCAGCTACAACAGAAATTATGGTTTCCAGTTTTGACCTACTCTCTCCACAGTTTTGGCTCGACTCTACCTCTATTCAACTCGCCTCTCTAGGGTGCATTTACCTGTTGAGTCAGTTTTCCAAAACTCCAACTTTCATTTTTTGACCTAGCCTCTACTAGGGTCTTAGATCCAGATCTGCAATCAAGATGATCAACATGAATGTTGAAGATCGTTTGGAAGGGGCTTCCAACTTCATCCCCTGGAAGTCTAGGGTTCTTTTTCTACTAGAAGAAAATGACCTATTACAATTTGTAAAGCCAAGGGTTCGAAAACCAAAAGCCAAAGAAGACAAACCTCGTTGGAGAAAGGATGATGCCAAAGCAAAGAGGATTTTAGTGGACTCAGTTAGAGATCATTTAGTTCCTCAGATCTCAGAAAAGACAACGGCGAGGAGGATGTTCAAAACTCTAAAGAAGCTATTAGAACACAGTAGCGTAAATGTGATTCTCACATTGAGGAATCAACTGTCGAACAAGAAGATGACGAAGTCCGAGAATATTGTCTCATATTTCATGAGGATCACTGAGCTCCGAGACAAGCTAAAGTCTAGTGGAGACAATCTTGAAGAAAAGGATCTCATTATGACCACCTTAAATGGTCTCCCACCATCTTGGGAGTCTTTTATCCAAACTATAGGTGGTCGAACCAAGTTGCCCAAATTTGATAAGCTATGAGCAAAATGCACTCAAGAAGAAACAAGAATCGCAGCACGCCAAAGACTTCATGGCACTCAGCCTCAGGAAAATCAAGCGTTCGTATCTCATGCCAAGAAAGGCAAGGGAAGGGGAAGGAAGCCATACATTCACAAGCATTAATATAAGAGATCAAGTCCTCCCCCATATCAGAAGAAACAAAAGAAGGATCTATCTCAGATCCAATGCTACAGGTGCAAGAAGTACGGTCGTTATGCCAGTAACTGTCGAAGTTCTCACAAAAGAAAGCATGAAGCTTCAACTGTTGATGTAGAGGAAGATCATCATCACAAGAACTAGAAGAATGAAGATCGTACAGAATTATTCTTCATATCAGCTCTATCAGATACGGTTCCCACCACTAGGGATACTTGGCTCATAGATAGCGGTGCATCTAGACACATGTCAGGATATAAAGAAAATCTATCAGAAGTAATTGAGAAAGATTCTCATCTTCGTATTGTACTTGGAGATGATGCCAACTACACTATGAGGGGATCAAGGGCTACCTCCCTTCAGCTAGAGTCTAACGATACGCTACACTTAAGTGATGTGCTCTACGTACCTGGTATGAAAAGAAATCTTGTTTCCATCTCAGCCTTAGAAGACAAAGGATATAAAGTAGCGTTTTCAGATGGAAAAGTACTTGCTTGGCAGAAGAACTCAAGCATGGATACAGCCAAGTAATTAGTATGAGAAAGGAGAGCTTGTATCGACTGAACACTCCACCAGTCCAAGCCCTAGTCCATGACTCTACAAATATGGGTGAGCTATGGCACAGAAGACTAGCTCATCTAAATTACAGAGCTCTCCCAGCAGTGAAGAGCATAGTTACAGGTATATCAGTGCTACAGGTAGACCATGATGGAACATGTAGAGGATGTGCACTTGGCAAGGATGCCAAGAAATCCTTCCCAGATAGTGAGAGCAGATCCAAAGAAATCTTGGATCTAGTGCACTCTGACTTGTGTGGCCTAATGACAATTGCCTCATTGGGAGGATATCATTACTATGTGACCTTCATTTATGACTACTCACGGAAGAGTTGGATCTACTTTCTCAAGACCAAGGAATACAAGGAGGTACTGAATAAATTCAAGGAGTCCAAAGCACAAGTTAAGAATTTGTCAGAGAAGAGGATCAAGATACTAAGATCAGATAATGGTGGAGAATATATCTCTACGAAATTCAATGATTTCTGCAAAGAAGCAGGAATTAAGGGGGAGCTTACAGTTCCCTTCAATCCCCAACAAAACGAGGTTGCTGAAAGAAAGAACAAAACAATTGTGGAGGCAGCCAAAGCTATGAATCATGACCAGAGTCTACCCATGTTCTTATGGGCAGAAGCATCCAGTACAGTTGTATATGTACAAAACAGATGCCCACATAAAATAGTGAAGAACATGACTCCTGAAGAAGCCTTTACAGGAGTAAAACCAGAAGTGGGTTACCTCTGAATCTTTGGTTGTCCAGTCTACATACATGTGCCCAAGGAGAAAAGGACAAAGTTAGAACCTTCAGGCAAAAAGGGAACTTTCGTGGGATACAGTGAATCTTCAAAAGGCCTACAGAATATATATCCTAGGATCCAGACAGATTGAAGTTAGCAGGAATGTGACCTTTGAAGATGAAACAGCTGTCAAGAAAGGCCGAGGATCAGACATGGAGATCAATGATCAAGAAATGGAGAGGAGATCACCTTCCCCTCCTATTCAAAATGAATTAGCAAAGAAATATGAACCCATCGATCCCATTGATCTAATCGCGACAATTGATATTCCCGAAGATATGACAATAAGTCGAACAAGACCTAGATGGGCACAACAGACCTTACAGGATGCAGAGGGGCATGAAACTCCACATGGCACTTTTCGAGAAAGCAAAAGACCTCAGAGGTTCTCCAGTTATGTTGCATTGATGAGTCATATCGTTAACTCAGAACCCACCACTTATGAAGATGCATCCAGACACCAAGTTTGGAAGGATGCCATGGTGGAAGAATATCAATCCATCATGAAAAATGATGTGTGGGAGATTGTACCGAGACCTAAGGGGAAGTCAGTTGTAACTTCCAGATGGCTATACAAAATCAAATATGGAGCTGATGGGAGTATTGAAAAATAAAAGACCAGATTTGTTGCCATATGGTTCTCTCAGAAAGAGGAAGTCGATTATGCTGAGACATTTGCTCCTGTGGCTCAATATACTTCCATCAGATCGATCATTGCTATTGCTTCAGCTATTAGATGGAAGTTGCATCAGATGGATGTCAAGACTACCTTTCTCAATGGTATTATTGAGGAAGAAGTATATATTGAACAACCAAAAGGGTTTGTTGTCCATGGAAAGGAGCCTCGCGTATGCAAGCCGAAAAAGGCGTTTATGGACTCAAATAAGCACCTCGTGCTTGGTATGGACGAATAGACGGATTCCTGGTGAGTCTAGAATTCACCAACGATGATGAAGACCCCAACCTTTACTACAAGGTTGTGAATGATGAGCCACAAATTTTGGTACTATATGTGGATGACTTATTTCTTACCAAAAAATGAGAAACTTACCTTATGGTGTAAGAAGAAACTCGCCTTTGAGTTCAAAATGAAGGATCTTGGATTGATGCACTACTTCTTGGGATTAGAAGTATGGCAGAGGTAGAAATAGATTTTCCTAGGACAAGGAAAATACACCACAGATATACTAAAGAGATTCGGACTGTTGGACTGCAAATCCATAGCTACTCCAATGGATGTAAACTTGAAGAAGCTGAGGGATTCTGCTTCAGATTCAAATTTGATTGATCCCACTATGTATCACCAGTTGATTGGGTGAGTCTAGAATTCACCAACGGTGATGAAGACCCCAACCTTTACTATAAGGTTGTGAATGATGAGCCACAAATTTTGGTACTATATGTGGATGACTTATTTCTTACCGAAAAATGAGAAACTTACCTTATGGTGTAAGAAGAAACTCGCCTTTGAGTTCAAAATGAAGGATCTTGGATTGATGCACTACTTCTTGGGATTAAAAGTATGGTAGAGGCAGAAATAGATTTTCAGAGGACAAGGAAAATACACCACAGATATACTGAAGAGATTCGAAATGTTGGACTGCAAATCCATAGCTACTCCAATGGATGCAAACTTGAAGAAGCTGAGGGATTCTGCTTCAGATTCAAATTTGATTGATCCCACTATGTATCACCAGTTGATTGGGTCCTTGATGTATTTAACGAACACCAGAATAGATATTTGTTATGCTGTGAATGCTCTCAGTCAGTTCATGTGCAAACCGAGGCAGATTTACTGGATTGTTGCAAAATATGTGCTCAGATACTTACGTGGCACTGTGGGATATGGTCTACGATATGATTCAGAATGTGACATGAAATTGCAAGGGTTTACAAACCCAAATAGGGTCGGATGCTCTACTAGCAGGAAGAGTACTTCAGGATGTTGTTTCAGTCTGGGCTCTGCAGTTAATTCCTGGTGTTGTAGGAAGCAAAACTCAGTAGTTCTCAGTACTGCAGAGGTCGAGTATATGGCTGCTAGTTCAGCAGCCCAAGAAGCAGTTTGGCTTCGTAAACTTCTTGCAGGATTGTTTGGCTAGATTCCAAAGTGATTCACTGTGATAACCAGAGTTGTGTGCAGATGTCGGTGAATCATGTATTTCATGACAAGTCAAAGCACATAGAGATTCAGTATCACTTCATACGTGATATGGTGTAGAAAGGTGCGGTCGATCTACAGTATATTCTGACAGATAACCAGACTGCAAATGTTCTCACCAAGCCTCTTCTTAGGGTGAAATTTGAATACTTTCGCGAAAGACTTGGAGTAGAAGAGAACGTATCCCTCCTTGTGAGAGAGAGATGATTGAGAGACACTTACCATACATTTTCCCAGGTACCTCTGCTCGTCTAGGTTCTCAGCCATGTATGGGAGATATCCCATCAACAAATGAGATGGACAGGTAGTAGATGGTCGAGTTCACATAGGTGCCTCTGCTCGTCTAGGTACTCAGCCGTGTATGGGAGAAATCCCATCGAAAGATGAGTCAAACAAGTAGCAGATGGTCGTGTGATTGCACAGGTACCTCTACTCGTTCAGGTTCTCAGCCAGGTATGGGAGTACCCCATCGGCAGATGAGACAAACAGGTAGTAGATGGTCGTGCACGTGTGCTCATCCAAGATGCTTTGAGCAAGGTATGGAAGTATTCCATCGGCAATAGAGACAGATAGGTAGCAGAATATTTCCTCTCAAACATCCGAATAGAACAAATTCATAAAGACAACCTTCAATACATTTAGAGATGCTAGAGACAGTATAGATGTACAGATGAAACCCAGATGATCATGATGCTGATGAAGACCGAAGAATACCTTCCTTGTTGAGAGGGAGTGTTGGGGTTTGAGCAACTTCAGAAGCAATTCTTTTTATCCTCCTTCGGGAATTGAACTTGTTGTAATCATTCATACAAACGCTAGAAAGAACAATGTAAACATTGGGGTGAAAAGCCAACAACAAAAGAAATAAAATAAAATTATAAAATATAAAATTATATTTCTCCCCCAAGTGAAGTTGGCCCCAGTTAAATTCTTAGTGGTAAAATAGTATAAATAGGAGGTGCCCTTCCTCATTATTACACACAGCAACTCAGAGAAGTGCACAGTTTTCTGGGAGAGAGAGAAGTTCGCATACACTACAGAAGAAGACTGTTTTCAAGGTTTCCATCTTTGTAAAGCATTTCCATATTTTTCTTTTTCTTTCTTCATTGTACTCTGATCTCAGAATTATTATCTCTAGACGAAGGTTGTTTGGGTTTTCTCCCATTTGGGTTTCCCCAGTGTTCCACGAGGACACGTCCCGCAGAGTCGGGGACGCGTTTCCACGTTTCCTGCGTCCCAGGGACTTGGGGACTCCTCGGCAAAACTTTCCCAACCATGCCCTTGGGAATTTTTTTCTAAGGTTTTCCCATTATTTTCACATTTTACAATTCCTACTTGGTACTACTTAGAAAATAAACTGATATATTTAGTATTTACATTGCACAATCATTAATATACATCAAATGAATTATTATTTTTGATATTTTATTTTATTTTTATATTTTTAGAGATGTCCCCCCCGAATATCCCTAAATTTAGGAGTGGTCTCCACGCGTCCCGAATGTGTGTTTCCTCGCTCCCACGTCCCCCCATCCCGGAAAGGAACATTGGGTTTCCCAGGTGAAAAATACTCGTGTTATTGTTCTATGCTTTGTCTATCTTCTAGTGATCCTATTGATAAATGCAATTAAGATATAGTGCCATAATCTTAAGAAAATCTAACACACATGGTTTTGGGCTTAACTTATGGAAATCATCATTAATACCTCTCTGAACTTTGGAAATTAACTTTAATAATTTAATTATTAAAGTGAATGTCTTTTTAGATTAGTTAAGGTTAATTTAATAGAGTGCCTAAGTTTTTGGTACTAGTGATTTAAGTTAATTAAGTGAATCTAAGCCATCAATCTCAAGTGAGTGACATCTAATCTCAACCATTGAAGATAGGGTTTTGGTTCATCTCAAAAAGATAAAAGACAGCCAAGGTGAGAGAAGACGACACAAGAGATTGACTCAGTTGAGGAAAGAGAAGGACTTTCACTCTCCAAATTTGGCAGAGAAAAAGGCAGCAGTAAAGGAATCTTTTGCGAGGGATCATATCGCTGTGCAGGGGTGCCAATGTTGCTGGAGGAGAATATGCAAGTGTTGTATATCCAAGCAAAACCGTACACACCAAGTCGTAGATCCATACAGCAACAGGTCTGTACAGATGTGGTCGTACTACAACTCGCAACCGATCTTACAGAGCCATATAGATCAGTTTGTACAAGCAATATAGGTCATATAGGCTGTACAGGTGCCCAGGGGCAGTGAGTAGCTGAGAAGGGGTTTTCTGAGGGCAAATTTGCAATTGAAGATTTTTCTCAAGAGGGTAAATTGCCTGGTTTGTTAATTGTAATTTTCTTGGGCCATTTTCCCAGTAAGGGAGACATTGTAAGTTTGGAAATTATTTTAATGAAAAGTTGATTTGAAGAGCATAAATTGTGTGTACATGTTTTTACTGAGAAGATCTATTTCCATCATTTTGCTTTTGCTATTTAAATTTCTTTCAATAGATCCCATCAAGTATAAATTATTCAATGAGCTGCAATTTATTTTTCAGCAAGGAAAATCACTATGAAATTGTTTATCTAGAGCTGCGGTTAGAAAAATTAACACAAATATAATTTTGGAAACAATCTTAAGGCCGTATCTAGCTCAAAATTTTTAGATTTGGATTAAAAATTTTCTGCAACAAATTTCCAAGTAGAAATATGAAAATTTTGAGTTTTTCTTGTTGTTTATGTTGGTTGGAAATGTTCTAGGACAGCAACACTATAATTATTGAAATTGCTCACTGTTTTAAAGTCTGATCCAACACCTCAAACACACTAAATCATTGATCTAAGTACAATTTCGAAATACTGAAAATTTTCTGGTTTTTTCGTTTTATTAAATAATCTGTGAACAACAAGAGAAATGGGTGTTCCATGTTTGTTAATGTTGATTTGATACTGCAAGCGATGATGATACATTGACTAAACAATGGACTAACAAATTTTGGAATGACTTGTGCTTGAACAATCTTGATTTTGACTAACTAGGCATAATTCTGAGTTCTGGAATTTTTCTGCAACCTGTAAGGATATTTAAACACTTAGGAGTTAGTTAAGAACACTTGTGTAATATATCCGTTAGGTAAAAGTGTGTTTCTTTAGTATGCATTAGTATACATTTGTAAATATTCAAATCCGACGGTCACAATATGTTCTAGACATAGAGTGATCCGATGGTTCAACTTCTTTTAGATCATACCTACCATTGATCCATGCCTTAACACCCAATTGGTCCTGTTGCCCACCTATTTTGACTAGGTGGCAACCTCATGTACATTGAAGATGTACATTATGTGCAGTTTGTACCATGAAAAAATTCTGAGGATTTTTCATTCAGCAAGGCAATTATGCCCCTTTTGTACACGAAATGTCCGCTCCCCTGCGTGGGATAATTAATGTAACTTTATATGTTAGCATGGATCATTCCTCTAAGGATGTCACCATGGATTTTATTATCAAGGAAGTCCTCTTCACCGAGTGTTTTTTCCCCCTTCCAGTTAATTTTGTTAATTAACAATTTTAATTGGTTGGGTTTTTCACTCACAAATCCTCCAAAGTGGTGAATTGGCGTTGTGATAATCAAGCCCATGAGGTGGCTAAGGTTTCAAGTTGTTGTCCATGACCATGCTAGCCATATCTTGTAGTCTTGCGGAATTTCGTTAAGATTTTAATTTTTATTTTGATTTTTCTTAATTAATTAACTTTACCATTTGGTGGTTAATTAATTAAGTTTTGATGTAATAATGTAATCTCTTGAACCTTGGCATTTTGTAATAAAGGCTATGAATGCAAATTAAAATGCTATGACACCCCCTAAGCCATTGGTTCAAGTCTCATGTCATTCTGACAAGGGGTTAGGAAGTTAAAGCAATTTTAGTTAAGACAAGGTATTTTTTCCCAGAAAATTAATTTAATTTCCAAAGGTGAAAAATTAAATTATTTGATTTTGAAAGAAAAAATCAAATAAGGCCATGGTAATTAAGTTTGGGAGGTGGCTAATCATAGTTAATTTTTATTTAAATAAACCTCCCCATGGTCAAAATAAATTTTTGAAGATTTCCCAAGTGGGGTGCTCCTCTTGTCTTAATAAAAGATAAAAATTAAAAATTAAAAATTAAAAAATTAAAAATCAAAAATTAAAAAATTAAAAAATAAAATAGAAAATAAAAGATTAAAAAATAAAAAATATAAGATTAAAACTTGAAAATAAAATATTAAAAGATTTAAAAGTAAAAAGATAAAAATAAAAAATAAAAGATTAAAAGATTTAAAAGTAAAAAGATAAAATAAAAAGTAAAAGATTAAAAGTAAAAAGATAAAAATAAAAAGTAAAAGATTAAAAGATTTAAAAGTAAAAAGATAAAAAGTAAAAGTAAAAGATTAAAAAATTAAAGATAAAATTAAAAATTGAGTCAAAGGAGGCCCCACTTGAGTCATGGAAACCCTAGATCTAAGGGTTAAGCTTTATTGTGACATGGATCAAACATCTAAGCCATGGATTGAAAAGTAATCTAAGGGTGGAGAATGATTGAGGAGGATGCAAAGTCAAATACCTAGATCTAGTGGTGGAGATCTAATCTATATCTAGATCTAATCTTGGCCATTGATCTTCAAGGGGTTGGGGTCTTCCTCAACTATATAATGGGGGTCTCACTCCCTCATTTAACATGATCTCTCATGCTATTGTTATGCTGCCGGAATATTTCCCCACTCTTCTCTCATATTCTTTTGGCTATTGTAATCTTCTTGCCCTAGTTGGGCCATTTAATCAAAGAAATTCTTTGGAGGGACATTGTGCTACATTCTACATTCTTCATGATCCATTTCTTGAGAGATAACTTGTATCTTTTTTAGTTTTGCATCTTTGTATTACACTAGTTAGCTCTCCACATTTTGTGGAGAGATTAGAGAGTAAAAATATTTTTACCCTCTTTTGTGAATGGTTTAGCAATTTTTCTTCAAAGTATTTTGCAGGGATTGTTAGACATTCATCACTAGGCTTACATATTTTTTGCAGATCTAGATTTGTTTGCAGGTTTTCCAAGCAAGGATATCACTCCAAGGGTTTCGTCGTTTCAAATTTTCAATTCGGCATTTTTCCTTTTTCCTTCCTGAAACTGGGTTTTATTCACTGTATAATGAATATAACCCTTGTTTTAGGGCCTCCATCCATTATATATTAGTATAGGCTTTAAATTCTGTTGTTTATATGTTGTTTTCACCCTAAAAACATTCATTTTCAGCCACTAAAATTTCTGTGTTTTCATTTTTAAAAGTTCAGATTTTTCTGTAAAATTTCTGGGTTGTACACTAAATTGTTCTAACTTTCTGTCTCAGTTTTTTGCAGTAATTTCCAGCAAGTAAGTTGTTGATTTTTTGCAGGTTTTGTGCTCAGAAAGAGGGGGTTATGCTGCCCTAAATTGCCCAGAAAAAACCAGTAAAAAATTTGGTCCAAAAGAGGTCCCAAACTACACTTCTTCTCTCTCTTTTATTACATTGTAAACCCCAAATGAGAAGTTCTCTTGGGGTATTTCTCTGCTGTAAATTTGTATAAGTAGTTGCTTAGAGTTAGTTTTATTTGCAAGTTTTTCTGTTTACCCACCTCTCTTTGTGACAGACCACCATCTCTGTCATAGAGATTAAAGTGAGGTTAGTTTACTGCTTTAGCTAGCTGTAGTTTACTTTCTAGTTTTATTTTCAGTTTACCCACTATCTCTGTGACAGACCACCATCTCTGTCACAAAGATTGCTGTGCAGTTAGGCATTGCTTTAGCTAGTTACAGTTTCTTTCAAGTTCCAGTTTTTTTTATTCTTTATTTAAGGGGTAATCATACAACCCACCTATCCTGTGTATCCTCTATCCACTTGTCATCTCCCTTTAGGGACTTCAAGTTGGGTATGAAAAGCAGGAGAAGTGGGGGCTTAGCTTAGTTAAAACAATTTTCTTTTTTCTACTACAATCAACACATTTTATTTTCCAAGTCCAAGATTAAGTACCAGCACCTCCCATAAGGGATACCGCTTGGGTGATCTTGTTGATAGTTTAAAATAAACTTTGTATGTTAATCATCAAGACTAAAATTTGCTTCTAAAATTAACCAACAACAACTTCACTATTTCCTGCTCCTCTACTCGGTTATCACCCTTCGGGGTACTCACGAGATACGACAGTGGATAGAGAAGTCTTAGTTTAATAGGCATCCATCTAGTAATTTTCCTGTTAATTAAAAACAGTGACCTCGGAGGCGACTTGGGGTAGTAGACCGTGGGGGGTCTCTAGACGTTTTACGTCCTCCTTGTTGAGCACCAGGCCAACAAGGGACTTCAATCCACTTGTCATCTCCCTTTAGGGACTTCAAGTTGGGTATGAAAAGCAGGAGAAGTGGGGGCTTAGCTTAGTTAAAACAATTTTCTTTTTTCTACTACAATCAACACATTTTATTTTCCAAGTCCAAGATTAAGTACCAGCACCTCCCATAAAGGATACCGCTTGGGTGATCTTGTTGATAGTTTAAAATAAACTTTGTATGTTAATCATCAAGACTAAAATTTGCTTCTAAAATTAACCAACAACAACTTCATTATTTCCTGCTCCTCTACTCGGTTATCACCCTTCGGGGTACTCACGAGATACGACAGTGGATAGAGAAGTCTTAGTTTAATAGGCATCCATCTAGTAATTTTCCTGTTAATTAAAAACAGTGACCTCGAAGGCGACTTGGGGTAGTAGACCATGGGGGGTCTCTAGACGTTTTACGTCCTCCTTGTTGAGCACCAGGCCATTGGGGTTTGACCTGTGAGCTACGGGTGGGCTTTGCTCCCACTTTGTTGAGCGCAACAGCATTCCCTCTTTGACTTGAGAAGTACTAGATTGGGGTAGTCACACCACCGGATCTAAAACTTAATCAAAGATTTCAACTCTAATAAAATTTATTAAAATAAACCAAGAGACATTGCAAAACGTCCTACAAACACAGGTCACTGCTATTTATCTTTGCCTTGTTGTTCAAGGTTTTTACTGCAAGCTTTTCACCTTTCAGTTACAAGTATTTCCTTTCAATTTCGCAAACTCTTGTGGTGGCATCTTTAATTCATTTGATTAAGTAATCACATTGTTTAATCTTGTAACTTGAAAGCAATCTGTTGTTTGATCTTTGACATGATAACTTGTTCATATTGTGTAATTTTTTAGCATTTGTTCATATTGTTAATATTGTAGATCTTGCTTAGCTTAGGCAACTGTGGATAGTCATTCTTAATTCTTTTGTAAGTTTGTAACTTGTAATCTTTTGACTCCATTTAATCTAGGCACTGGTCTTGTAATTTTGTAATCTTAATAAAAGATCCTTTTAACTAATAGTTAATAAACTTAGGAATATTTTCCTGTAGGGACTACCCCCCTTGGCTCTGTTGGGATCTTGCCTAAACGGAGGAGTTGGTAGACTGTGGTAACAGTGGTCTCCAGCTCTAACTTGCCCCCAAGGACACACAAAGCGGGTTGGAGACTTTCCCGTGTCATAAAGTGTGTATTAGGCGGCAACATCTTTGGCGCCGTTGCCGAGGACAAGACTTTTGTCCTTGGTCTTGACATTAATTAAATAATTTTAGATCTAATTCTTTAATTCTTCAATTTAATTCGTTTTTAAAGTGTTAATAAAAATTTTGAAATAACCTTAAATTTATTTTTTCTCTTTCTTTCTTTTACCCATATTGAAAGTTTACTTGTTCTCCAAGTGGCGACTCCACTTCAAAATATATAGTAAGGTATTCTACCTGAAGCCCTTTGGTTTGCTTAGCTCCCTCTTAGATCCTGAAAAGGCTTTTAGAGGAAGTTAAACAAACTCGCTCCCTGTAGAATCTTTACAAGTCTTGGAGAAGAAGCCAATTTCTAATATGTCTTTGTGGTTTATCTAAGTAAACCAACCTGAACAATGAATAATTATTATAGACCATGTGATTTCTCTAAAATTGTCGGTTATCCTCATGACATTCCAGAAAAAGCTATAGATATGTTGCCTTCTTTTCAAGGAGACAATGTTACAAGTGCTGAAGCCCACATCAGAAATTTCAATTTATGTATTGCAAGATGGTGTATGGCACACAACCATGAGGATGTGAAGATGAAACTCTTTGTTTTGTCCTTAGAGGAAGAGGCCATTGATTGGTTTATGGAACATGATGATAACACGTTTAAAAACTTTAAGGGAATCATTGAAGCTTTCAATGATAAATGGGGAGATAAGATGGATCACCATTCCTTGTTAACTGCCTTGCACTCTAGCCATAAGGAAGATAATGAAACAGTGGAAGGATTTAACAGAAGATTTAATGAATTGGTTAAGAGTCTCCCTCAAGATATTAAGCCTCCTGAAAAGGCCATCTTAATTTTCTACGTTCAAGCTTTTGAAGGGGAAATGAGATACCAGCTAGGGGATAAAGAGCCTACAAATGTTAGGGAGGCACAAGACAAAGCTATTAAAATAGATAAAAATATGCAAGATGCAGGGAAATCAAATGTTCTTGGGTTTTCAAAGGAAGTTAAGAAAGTTCAAAACCAAGAACCCCAAGGTGTCTCTATCAAAGAGTTCGCCCGATTGATTAAGCAAATAGAAAAAGTCTATATTAATCAATTATCATCTATGCATAATAAAATAGTTGCCATGGAAAAAGATAAAGGTAATAATCATAAGCCAAATGATAGATGGCAAAAGGGTCTCCCTAAAGGACCCCCTTATCAAGAACAAGAAAGACCTCCAGAGCCTATGGAAGCAAACAATTGGTTTGATGATCCAGTAATCCCTTACTGTAGGGCTTGTGATGATTCACATGAGGAAGGAACTTGTCCCATTTTCTTTCAGATTATAAAAGAAAAGTTAGCAGCTAGAGAAAGAATGGAACAGGTTAACATGGTTGGTCATGAATGTGTGTTTGACAATAATGAGGATTTATGGGATTCAGTAGAAGATAGTAAAGACCTGGTTTGCATGACTAAAAATATGGACAAAGTAGAAGAAACATGTGACCATAAACTTACCCCTAAACAAAGTGTATTTTCAAGTAATAATTTGAGTATAGATTTAGAGGGTTGGATCAATAATGTAAAGGTATCAGTTCCTGTAGCAGATAATGTAAAGGTTCCAGCCCAAAAGGATAAGCCACCCAAGGCTTTAGTAAGTTCTCCTCAAGTCAGTAAAGTGTCAGATTATTTTCAGAATGTTTTAGAAGAAAAGACAGTCGAGGCATGCCAGAATGAATCAATGTTTTTTCAGAATGTGGACAGTGTATATAGTGGAAAGGATCATGTTATTTTTGTTAGCTTCCCATAAAATATAAAGGATGGAATCAAAATAAAGGAAGTTAATAAAATATGGCATGAGCAGTTTTTTGATAGTGTGGACTTTTGGCAAATTTTCAAAGATGTGAGGCACTATGAAAATCACAAGAAACAGGAAAGGGTCAAACGAGCCACAAATCAGGTTTTTCTTCAAAAAGATAAATACTTGGTGTCCTAAGGGACACTCTCTGTAATGTATCTCTAACCCTTTTCCTTGAATTCTTTTAACAACTTTGTATTATTTCATTCTTTGAAATTATTTATGCATATATGTATGATCATTGTGTTGTCATTTCATTTATTCATTATTGATTATTTATTGGTTTCTACATGAGGACTTATGTTGGTTATTGGTGACAATTTGTGGTTGTAGAGTCTGGAGTTCTCGTATGCTCTCCGATGATCGAACACACGTCCCCAAGTTGGAGCCAGATGTTGCCCACCTATTTCGACTAGGTGGCAACCTCATGTACATTGAAGATGTACATTATGTGCAGTTTGTACCATGAAAAAATTCTGGGGATTTTTCATTCAGCAGGGCAATTATGCCCCTTTTGTACACGAAATGTCCGCTCCCCTGCGTGGGATAATTAATGTAACTTTATATGTTAGCATGGGTCATTCCTCTAAGGATGTCACCATGGATTTTATTATCAGGGAAGTCCTCTTCACCGAGTGTTTTTTTCCCCTTCCAGTTAATTTTGTTAATTAACAATTTTAATTGGTTGGGTTTTTCACTCACAAATCCTCTAAAGTGGTGAATTGGCGTTTTGATAATCCATCCCATGAGGTGGCTAAGGTTTCAAGTTGTTGTCCATGACCATGCTAGCCATATCTTGTAGTCTTGCGGAATTTCGTTAGGATTTTAATTTTTATTTTGATTTTTCTTAATTAATTAACTTTACCATTTGGTGGTTAATTAATTAAGTTTTGATGTAATAATGTAATCTCTTGAACCTTGGCATTTTGTAATAGGGGCTATGAATGCAAATTAAAATGCTATGACACCCCCTAAGCCATTGGTTCAAATCTCATGTCATTCTGACAAGGAGTTAGGAAGTTAGAGCAATTTTAGTTAAGACAAGGTATTTTTTCCCAGGAAATTAATTTAATTTCCAAAGGTGAAAAATTAAATTATTTGATTTTGAAAGAAAAAATCAAATAAGGCCATGGTAATTAAGTTTGGGAGGTGGCTAATCATAGTTAATTTTTATTTAAATAAACCCCCCCATGGTCAAAATAAATTTTTGAATATTTCCCAAGTGGGGTGCTCCTCTTGTCTTAATAAAAGATAAAAATTAAAAATTAAAAATTAAAAAATTAAAGATCAAAAATTAAAAAATTAAAAAATAAAATAGAAAATAAAAGATTAAAAAATAAAAAATATAAGATTAAAACTTGAAAATAAAATATTAAAAGATTTAAAAGTAAAAAGATAAAAATAAAAAATAAAAGATTTAAAAGTAAAAAGATAAAATAAAAAGTAAAAGATTAAAAGATTTAAAAGTAAAAAGATAAAAATAAAAAGTAAAAGATTAAAAGATTTAAAAGTAAAAAGATAAAAAATAAAAAGTAAAAGATTAAAAAATTAAAGATAAAATTAAAAATAATAAAATTAAAAATTGAGTCAAAGGAGGCCCCACTTGAGTCATGGAAACCCTAGATCTAAGGGTTACGTTTTATTGTGACATGGATCAAGCATCTAAGCCATGGATTGAAAAGTAATCTAAGGGTGGAGAATGATTGAGGAGGATGCAAAGTCAAATACCTAGATCTAGTGGTGGAGATCTAATATAGATCTAGATCTAATCTTGGCCGTTGATCTTCAAGGGGTTGGGATCTTCCTCAACTATATAATGGGGGTCTCACTCCCTCATTTAACATGATCTCTCATGCTATTGTTATGCTGCCGAAATATTTCCCCACTCTTCTCTCATATTCTTTTGGCTTTTGTAATCTTCTTGCCCTAGTTGGGCCATTTAATCAAAGAAATTCTTTGGAGGGACATTGTGCTACATTCTACATTCTTCATGATCCATTTCTTGTGAGGTAACTTGTATCTTTTTTAGTTTTGCATATTTGTATTAGACTAGTTAGCTCTCCACAAAGTATTTTGTGGAGAGATTAGAGAGTAAAAGTATTTTTACCCTCTTTTGTGAATGGTTTAGCAATTTTTCTTCAAAGTATTTTGTAGGGATTGTTAGACATTCATCACTAGGCTTACATATTTTTTGCAGATCTAGATTTGTTTGCAGGTTTTCCAAGCAAGGATATCTCTCCAAGGGTTTCGTCGTTTCAAATTTTCAATTCGGCATTTTTCCTTTTTCCTTCCTGAAACTGGGTTTTATTCACTGTATAGTGAATATAACCCTTGTTTTAGGGCCCCCATCCATTATATATTAGTATAGACTTTAAATTCTGCTGTTTATATGTTGTTTTCACCCTAAAAACATTCATTTTTAGCCACTAAAATTTCTGTGTTTTCATTTTTAAAAGTTCAGATTTTTCTGTAAAATTTCTGGGTTGTACACTAAATTGTTCTAACTTTCTGTCTCAGTTTTTTGCAGTAATTTCCAGCAAATAAGTTGCTAATTTTTTGCAGGTTTTGTGCTCAGAAAGAGGGGGTTATGCTGCCCTAAATTGCCCAGAAAAAACCAGCAAAAAATTTGGTCCAAAAGAGGCCTTAAACTACACTTCTTCTCTCTCTTCTATTACATTGTAAACCCCAAATGAGAAGTTCTCTTGGGGTATTTCTCTGCTGTAAATTTGTATAAGTAGTTGCTTAGAGTTAGTTTTATTTGCAAGTTTTTCTGGTTACCCACCTATCTTTGTGACAGACCACCATCTCTGTCACAGAGATTGAAGTGAGGTTAGTTTACTGCTTTAGCTAGCTGTAGTTTAGTTTCTAGTTTTATTTTCAGTTTACCCACTATCTCTGTGACAAACCACCATCTCTGTCACAGAGATTGCTGTGCGGTTAGCCATTGCTTTAGCTAGTTACAGTTTCTTTCAAGTTCCAGTATTTTTTTTTTATTCTCTGCTTAAGGGGTAATCATACAACCCACCTATCCTGTGTATCCTCTATCCACTTGGCATCTCCCTTTAGGGACTTCAAGTTGGGTATGAAAAACAGGAAAAGTGGAGGCTTAGCTTAGTTAAAACAACTTTCTTTTTTCTACTACAATCAACACATTTTATTTTCCAAGTCCAAGATCAAGTACCAGCACCTCCCATAAGGGATACCGCTTGGTTGATCTTGTTGATAGTTTAAAATAAACTTTGTATGCTAATCATCAAGACTAAAATTTACTTCTAAAATTAACCAACAACAACTTCACTATTTCCTGCTCCTCTACTCAGTTATCACCCTTCGAGGTACTCACGAGATACGACAGGGGATAGAGAAGTCTTAGTTTAATAGGGATCCATCTAGTAATTTTCCTGTTAATTAAAAACAGTGACCTCGGAGGCAACTTGGAGTAGTAGACCGTGGGGGGTCTCTAGGCGTTTTACGTCCTCCTTGTTGAGCACCAGGCCATTGGGGTTTGACCTGTGAGCTACGGGTAGGCTTCGCTCCCACTTTGTTGAGAGCAACAGCATTCCCTCTTTGACTTGAGAAGTACTAGATTGGGGTAGTCACACCACCGGATCTAAAACTTAATCAAAGATTTCAGTTCTAATAAAATTTATTAAAATAAACCAAGAATCATTGCAAAACGTCCTACAAACACAGGTCACTGCTATTTATCTTTGCCTTGCTGTTCAAGGTTTTTACTGCAAGCTTTTCACCTTTCAGTTACAAGTATTTCCTTTCAGTTTCGCAAACTCTTGTGGTGGCATCTTTAATTCATTTGATTAAGTAATCACATTGTTTAATCTTGTAACTTGAAAGCAATCTGTTGTTTGATCTTTGACATGATAACTTGTTCATATTGTGTAATTCTTTAGCATTTGTTCATATTGTTAATATTGTAGATCTTGCTTAGCTTAGGCAACTGTGGATAGTCATTCTTAATTCTTTTGTAAGTTTGTAACTTGTAACCTTTTGACTCCATTTAATCTAGGCACTGGTCTTGTAATTTTGTAATCTTAATAAAAGATCCCTTTAACTAATAGTTAATAAACTTAGGAATATTTTCCTGTAGGGACTACCCCCCTTGGCTCTGTTGGGATCTTGCCTAAACGGAGGAGTTGATAGACTGTGGTGACAGTGGTCTCCAGCTCTAACTTCCTCCCAAGGACACACAAAGCGGGTTGGAGACTTTCCTGTGTCATAAAATGTGTATTAGGCGGCAACAGGTCCATGATCTCTATTTAAAGAACATGGAGGGTCCTTGGCTAGTTGATCGATTATGAGAAGCTCATGTAACTTTCTTTCTTTTGCATAATAAAGTGCTCCAAGTATCTATTTGGCTGGGTCCGTAGACTGTTTCCCTCTCGAGGGTTTTAACCACGTGACAAACATCGATGTGTTGATCTGTGATCTATTTGTGTCAAGCGGTTGCTCAAGGTGTTTGGTCTTTTGGGAGTACCATGTGTACCCGAACATGGTATCAGAGCGTTTGTGAAGAGCCGCTTTCGGTTTTGATTAAGATCTAAAACCGGTGTTGCCGAAACTTTGAAAGGGTTTCTGGTTCTGGAGTTTCTGTGCATTTGTGGCATATGGGAGTTGTTCCATTGTGTCTGAAGCGCCGTTTCCATTGCGAAATAATATTCGTTTCATCGAAAATTGTTTCTGTTTGTTTCAGAAACACCCATTTTGGCAAATCTGAGGTATAATGTTACAGCGACGAATTTGTTTTTTTTTAGATCTCTCATGTTTTATCAATTTTATTATTAAATCTTTACTGTTTTAGTCTCGGACTGTTAACTTCCCTGGCTATGTATGCTCTTTGCTGTGCACCTTGCGCGATCACGGCGAATCAGAAACAGTAAGGGAAAGTTTTTTTTCTTGTCTTCTAGGCTACGTATGTTCTTTGTCATGAACCTAGTGCGATCGCGGCAAATCAGAAACAGCGACAAAACTTGAAAACGCAGACTTTCCGGATAAGCTAGCCAAGATCTAACCCCATTGTGTGGAAAAAGTTTTTTTTTGTTTTTCATTTTTTTGCGATTTGCAGGAAAAAAGGCAAGCACGGAGAACGAGAGATAAGAATAAAATAAAATAAAAAATAAAAAACCCCTTTCCTCTTTCCATTCTTTTACGTAACTTTTAAACTTAGCTCACTTGGTCCAAAGTTGCTTTATTCCTTAATAGGTATTGAGTTCAAATCTTATTAAGCTACTTTTTAATGCATGCAATTTCTATTTTCAAGTTACTTTATTGTAAAAGTGCATCTCACATAAATAAAATAAAATAAAAAGTGAGTCACTTAAGTCTTTTAATTTATTGCTGCACTATTTAAAAGAAACATTATTGTAAAAGTGAACATCACTTATTCTACAAAAGTGATTCACTTAAAAGCAACTTTATTGTAAAGTGATTGTCAAAGGTTGATCTTGGGAAGAGGGGGGTTCTTTTTTTTAATTGGTCAAGTTAATATCTGCCACGTCACTATTGGGGACATCTTCAACATTTTCTTTGATCAAGCATAACTTCATCACCCAGAATCCGTTTTCAGTGCCGTTTTTTTTAAACCGCATATTTTTTCTAGCTCTTTGCATCCAGACAGTTAGTTTCTGTTCTTTCAGCCATTATTTTACAGTATGGCCGCCCCTTGTGATATTATACTTACAAGTTCTAACTATTTCTCATGGAAATCTCGTATGGAGGATGTTCTGCGAAGGAGGGGACTTTTCAGGATAACCTCACAGAAAGAAACAGAACCCACTAATGATGATAAGAAAATTAAATGGGCAAATAGATGTGATGAAGCTCGTGAATTGATTGGGATGTCAATTTCTACTGATTTGCGATTCCGCATATCTGAAATTGATGAACCTGACATAGCTTGGAAAAAGTTGGAATCTATGTTTGGTAAACACAATGAAATTCGGGGTCATCAACTTGAGAATAAGTTGATTTCCTTGAATCCAAATGATTTTTCATGCATTCAAGACTATTTATCTAAGTATAAAACTCTTAAACTCTTATGTGTAGAATGCAAGATTAAGAAAGAAGACAAACAATATATTTACCATATTCTTTCCAGACTTGGACCTGCATATTCTGTTTTTGTATCTACATTCTATTCCATGAAAGAATTATTGACTGCAGCTAGCTATCAAGAGCCTAGTCTTGAATCCTTTTGCGATTTCTTAATTAGAGAGCAAGATAAGCTCATTCATCTTGAAATAATTAACAATGCAGATACATCTAGGAAAGCCTTATTGTTCCAACAGAAAGAAAAGTCCAAGCCTCCCAAGAAACAGAATTTTCGCAATAAGCCAAACAACAAGGGTCCCAAACCCTCTCAGTCAGCTCCCTCTTTAAAAAATGACAAAGGATCCAAGCCAAAAGGAAAGAAGACTGAGCGTCATTGCAGTTTTTGTGGGAAAGATAATCATGATAAATCGATGTGTTTCAAAAAGATGGCAGCTTTGGAAGCAACAATGAAAAAGCACCACATCAGCCTAAATTCGTCTTCAAAATCTACCTCTCATGGACATGCACTTTGTGCTTCTGGTTACTCTTATATTGCATCTTCTTCTTCTACTTCAATTGAATGGCTCATTGATTCTGGAGCATCTTATCATATAGCTAAGGATCAAGCCATCTTTTCTACTATGCATGAATGTAACACCAAACAAATATTTGTTGGTGATGATAGATCTCTAAGTGTTGTAGGATCTGAAACAGTTCCAGTAGAAAATTGTCATTTCAGTGATGTACTATGTGTTCCAAAAATTTCCTGCAATTTGTTATCGGTCTATCAAATTACTCATTCGGGTGAAGGTAAAACTGTGGCGTTTTCACCTCACCAATTTGTAATCAAGGATTTCGAAAATCCTCAAAATGTCCTTGCTACTGGAACTGTTGATGATATTACCAAGTTGTACAAATTTAACAACTTTGGGTCATCACCTTTTCTTTCAGTTTTTGTTGTTCATAGTGATAACTTGAGCAAACTTTGGCATGAGCAATGGTCACTTAAATTATCGCTCATTGCAACAACTATGTAAAGACAATATGGTGACTGGTCTTCCGATGGTATCTTGCAAGGATGGTGTTTGTTCCGGTTGTGTACTCGAAAAACATCATCGGGACAGTTTTGACAAACGTGCCTCTTGGCACACCTCGGTACCCTTGGAGCTTGTGCATAGTGACTTGTGTGGCCCTCTTCCATCTGCTTCCTTTTCTGGTTTCAAATATTTCTTAACTTTCATTGATGACTACTCCAGACGCACTTGGGTTTACTTCCTAAAACTTAAGAGCAAAGTATTTAACATGTTATTGGCCTACAAGGCCCTTGTTGAAAAACAATCTGGTCATCAAATTGTTAAGTTAAGATCTGACAATGGAGGAATATTAATTCTTGCACATGATCTAGGAACTAGGAATCAAAATCATCAAAGAATAATTAACAAATACTCATGAATTGGTGTTAATCGGAACCGGAATTGGTTTCCTCTCTCTATATTCAATAAACAATGAACAGTTACAATACCAATGCTAAGCAATAGCTTAACTCCATGAAGAATTCGAATACCTAAGGAGACAATTCGAATTCAGTGAGTGAGTCTAGCTTAATTGACTCTGAGCCATTCAATCACACTCAGTTAACCACTTGACCAAAACCCTAATTGACTCACCAAACCCTAACTGAAGTCGAAGTGCAATAAATGACTAAATCTCAACTGAAGGAGATCAAACACATGTCATAGCAAGCCAACCATCAAGTGCTAGTGCTCCATGACTTCAATGAACCCCGATGAGGTTAACTAAAGTTGAACTGACCATCAGAAGTTGGTGGAGGCGCCCTGTTGACTCCAGATCATTAAATAATAATAAATAATCATTAAATAATATATTTAATGAGAGGAGGTGCCTTAACTGACTGGTTGAACTGATTGTAACCACCAGTTAGCAATTAGGTGCATTAATATCACTCAGATCACCCCCGAAGTGCTCCAGTTAGCCTCCTTGACTGTAGGAGAAGGCTAAGTTAGCCCCCTTGACTATAGGTAGGCGTGGGTGTGACTGGATGATGGCAATTAATGCTCCACTGATGTCAATTAATGTCAATTATACTTAGGATAGTGGTTTAACTAGGCCAATTTATCCAAAAAGAGTGTGTATGGTGGTAAATGTCTCCAACAAGGAGAATATGTTAACAACAAGTTCACTACTTTTTGCACTGAACAAGGAATCCAACAACAGCACACTATTCCATATACACCACAACAAAATGGTGTAGCTGAACAGAAAAACCGCATTTTAAAAGAAATGGCTAATTGTATGATCCAATCTAAGGGAGTAAGTCTTCAATATTGGGCTGAGGCCATAAATTGTGCAAATTACATAGTTAATCGCACACCCACTAGAGTTTTACAAGGTATAAAACCGGAAGAAGCATGGAGTAAAATTAAACCAGATGTAAGTCACTTTCGTGTGTTTGGTTGTGAAGCATGGGCTCACATTCCGGATGAAAAACGGAAAGCATTACAGCCTAAAAGTGAAAAGTGCATATTTGTTGGATATTCTAAAGATGTAAAAGGTTATAGACTTCTTCAGCCCCATTCACATGATATAATCATTAGAAAAGATGTTAAATTTGATGAAAATCTCTTGTCCTGCGAGCCTAACTTGGCGGGTGTGCCATCTTTGGTCTGCGAGCCTGATTCAGCGATTGTGCCTTCTTCTTCTTCTTCCAACTTCCTTGACAGGTTTCCAACTCCGGTTTTTGATGATGACAGTGAGGATGAAAATCCACCTCCGCCTACTCATGTTCCTCCAATTGCACCAGCACCAATGCTTCTTCGATGGGTCCGTTCAACATGTGAAGTAGTTGGTGATCTTGTCGGTGATCCTAGAGATCAACGTCGAACACGTTCTCAGTTTCAGCAAGTCTCTTCTCTTTTGGCTCAAGTTTCCGAGAATCATGATCCAGAAACTTTTGCAAAAGCTTCAGGAAATCTAGATTGGGATGCAGCTATGGATGAAGAATATTGTTCCTTAATGGCGAACGATACTTGGGATCTTGTTCCTCTTCCAAAAGGAAGAAAACTTGTCAGATGTAAATGGGTCTACAGAGCTAAGTATGCATCAGATGGAAGTGTTGAAAGACTTAAGGCAAGGTAAGTTGCCAAAGGTTTTTCCCAAGTTGAAGGGATTGACTACAATGAAACCTTTGCTCCTGTCGCAAAAATGAATTACATCCGCCTTGTTCTTTCCCTTGCCGCCGTACATAACTGGGAAGTCCATCAAATGGATGTCAAGTCTGCCTTTTTACATGGTGATTTACAGGAGGAAATTTACATGGAACAACCTCCTAGATATGTTCAGGATAACTCTAGCCTTGTCTGTCTCCTTAAGAAATCCTTATATGGCCTTAAACAAGCTCCTAGAGCTTGGTATGCCAAAATGGATAGCTTTCTCCTTAACACTGGTTTTTCTTGATGCCATTCTGACCCCAATGTCTATACCAAGAAAGTAGGAAACCATCTCATCATACTTGTTCTTTATGTTGATGATCTTATCCTTACTAGTAGTGACCCTAAACTTATAACCCATGTGAAATCCAGTCTTAAGCAAAATTTTGAAATGTCAAACTTAGGACATTTGCATTATTTTCTTGGTCTCCAAGTCTTGCAAACCAAAGAAGGAATCTTTCTTTCCCAGTGTAAATATGCTTGTGACCTTCTTCATCGCTTCCACATGGAAGATTGTAAACTAGCCCCTTCTCCCTTCCAGTTTGGAGTCAAACTTTCTGCCACTTGTACTTCCCCTGAAGTAGATGCCACCTTGAATCGTCAGCTTGTTGGTAGTCTTTTATACTTGACTCATTCCCATCCTAACCTTTCCTTTGCCGTTGGTCGTGTTGCCTGTTATATGCAAACTCCTCATGAAAGTCACTAGAAAGCAGCAAAAAGAATACTTCGATATATTCGAGGTACAATTCATTTTCGGATTCATTACAATACAGGGGGGGCACCTTTGTTGGTTGGTTTCACTGATTTAGATTGGGCCGATGATCCTGATGATTGAAAGTCTACTGCAAGTTATGTTTTCAGTCTGGGATCTGGACCTGTCACTTGGGATTGGTATTAATTCATCAGAAGCAGAATATTGAGCTGTAGTTAATGCCAATCAGGAAGATTTATGGCTTTGAAATATCCTTTCAGAATTTGGATTTGAGCAGCAGCAACCTACTCCAATTTGGCGTGACAATCAAAGTTCCATCAACCTCACCAAAGATTCAGTTCAACATCAATGCAACAAACACATTGAGCTGCATATGCTCTTCGCCAAAAATCTTGTTTATGATCGCATTCTTGAAGTTCTCTTTTTCCCTATAGATGATCAAGTTGCAAACATCTTCACCAAGTCTCTTACAAAAGCAAAGTTTTCTAAACTTTGGTCTATGTTAGGATTTCAAGAATTTTTCATTAAGGGGGGATATGCTCTAATTCCTCTTTTCTTCTCCTAATAGTGTCACATTTGTAAATCCTTCAATCCTATTCCAAGTTGTTCTTAAGTGGGGATGTTAGGATATTTAGACAAGTCTTAGGAGTTAGTTAATATCAAGTTGTTATAATATATACGTTAGGAAAAGTGTGTTTCTTTAGTATGCATTTGTAAATATTCTAATCCGACGGTCACGATATGTTCTAGACATAGAGTAATCCAACGGTTCAACTTCTCTTAGATCATACCTACCATTGATCCGTGGCTTAACACCCGATTGGTCCATGATCTCTATTTAAAGAGCATGGAGGGTCCTTGGTTAGTTGATCGATTATGAGAAGCTCATGTAACTTTCTTTCTTTTGCATAATAAATTGCTACAAGTAGCTATTTGGTTGGGGCCGTGGACTGTTTCCCTCTCGAGGGTTTTAACCACGTCACAAACATCGGTGTGTTGATCTGTGATCTATTTGTGTGAAGCGATTGCTCAAGGTGTTCAATCTTTTGGGAGTACCCTGTGTACCCGAACACTATTATAATTGATGGTGCATTATAGTAGAAGCATTTGAAGTTTACTTGGTCAATGGTGGATAATTTGTCGATGTTACATTGACTAAATAACTCTTGTGATAATACTGGAAAGTCTTCATTGGTAAATGATTAAGTACAACTCTTAAATCACATAGTCATTGACCAAGTGATAAACAATTTTTGGAATTTTATCTCTCAAGAGTTTTCTTCTCTTTCATGGGTCAATGAATGGATGATGTTGATGATTTTCAATGTTTCATACTTAATGTTCATGAGAAGTTTCTAAGTATTTGATCTGTTGAATATTGTACATCTTGAATGGTTAATTGCTTACTTGGGAAAATCAATTACATAACTTAATATACATATCATAATCAAGTTAACCCCAATTCCCTTAGCTCTCTTTAAATCAAATCCTATCCAGCCTATAGGCAAGCCTCCCTTGGCCTTGAGAGTTGGTCTAAAAGTGGGAAGTGTTGAATTTTAGCATTAGCATGAATTCTTTAAAAATTTTGCAGACTGTAAGATAACAATAGACAAGTGCATTAGATAGATCAACACATCACACACAAAGAACACGAGTTTTCACTAGGGAAACCTTTAAAGGACAAAAACCCCAAAAGCATTAGTAATTCATCTCTTAAATGAGATGACTAAGTCTTCAATAAATTTCAAACCCTAATTGGTTTGTACCATTGATCAAACAAATCCACAAAAAAAATGAATTTTACAGAAAAGTCCAAATTAGGGCTTTCTACCCTAATTTCTTCCAACTACCCAACTACTCAAATCTACTGCCCAAGATGGATTTCTTGCTACCCTAAACTGCCTAGATCTGTTGCTCCCTGCGCAGGCTACCCAAATGCCTGCCCAAGCCTACCCGGAATTGTGCGGAGGTGCCTAGAAGCTGGTGTTGCTTCCCGGACTTCTGTTGCTTCTTGCCCAGACTGTTTGTGCCTGCCCAAGTCTATTTCTACCTACCCAAAAACTAGCCCGAACCCTTCTGCTATCTACCTGAGGTCTGTAGATGGCAGACCATGACTGCCCAGGACTGGTGGCAGCTCCTCAAGGGTGTTAGCAAGCTGCCCAAACCCTGTTTAGGGCTTGTTGTAGATGACAGAGGGTTGGGAGAGCTGCCCGAAGAGGAAGGGACTGCCCGTGAGGGTATACAGGCTGCCCGTGAACACTAGCTGCTGCCCGGAGGTGGTCTGTCCAATGGATGGCAACCCGATGAGTTTGAAGGTTGCCTGGATAAGAGAGCAGACAACCCGAGATAAGGTTATGCTACCTATGAATTGTTCTATCACCCAAGAGATGGGGAAGGTACAGTACATGAATAGGAAGTGTTGCCCAGAGAGTACAGGAGGCTGCCCGAAAGTGAAACCAACCAACCTGTGGATGGAAAGGACCAAACAGAGCTTCTCGTGAAGTTCCCTAGTTGCACTCCTGTTGCCCATGAGGAAAGGTAAGCTGCCCATGAGATAGATGTACCCTGGGGTGAAGACCCTAGGTCTATTTGCTGATGGCAGCTAGAGTTATTGTTGTTGGTTGTTCAAGGAAGATGGAGATGCCCTAGCTGCTAAGGTTAGAATGTAGCAAGAGTGTAGATGCCCTAGCTAGAAACCTCCATGTTAGGGCATACACCAAAGAGAAAACTTCACTTTCTTTAAAACCAGCAAAAATCTTCTTCTTGAAGCAACTCGGATCATAAGATAGTGTCTACAAATGAATTTGAGATGATCATCTTTTATATCCTTTAAGTCACCTGGAAGTGGATCAAAACTCAAAAGAATAAAATAATAACATTTTATTGTTTTACCTTTTTGACTTTAAGGTACTAATGACCTTTCATGTATTTTCACTCTAACTCCTTGGTGGTCCAAGGGTCCTTATGTATTTTTTACTTTTACCTTTAGCCTTCCTATGGTCCAAAAGTCCTTATGTATTTTTACCTTTAGTCTTCTTCAAGTGCCCTGTGGTCCAAAGGTCCTTATGTATTTTTTACTTTTACCTCTTAGCCTTTACCAGGTGCCCTGTGGTCAAAACAAGTGGTCATAGGGTCCTTCAAACCCATTCAAAGTACATCATCATAAATAGAGGAAATTACTAATGCTTTTATCTCAAACTCCTTGTGCCACCAAGATCGGGTACTAGGTGTCTTAACCAGGGGTAGCTAATCCCTGGAGAAGATAACAAAGCCCACAGATCGAGGGAAGGAGTGCCTCACATGCCTAGACCCGATTTAAGACTTATAGTGATGTCCTGGTAACTCACCAGGTGCCTCGTCTCTAGGCTGCATCATTTGACTCAAGGTCAAATACTTGGTAATTAACCAAGCGCCTCCATTCTCTCGAAGAATGGCCTTCAACCCTAGGCTGAGGGCCCCAGTCCTAGACTAGTTCATCAAGTACCTCCATTCAAAGAATGGTTACTCAATTCTAGACTGAGTTCCCCCAGTGTTCAGACTGGTTCCACATCTTGGTCCTTTACCAGGTGTCCCCATTCAGAAGAATGGCTACTCAGCACAAGGCTGAGTTCCCCCAATGCAAGACTGGTTCCACGTCTTGGTCCTTCACCAGATGTCCCCATTCAAAAGAATGGCTACTCAGCACAAGGCTAAGTTCCCCCAGTGCAAGTTTGCTTCCACATCTTGGTCCTTGACTAGATGTCCCCATTCTCCTCAGAGAATGGCTCTCGATGTTGTACAGGAAAAATCAACACTCCCTCTTAGCGAAAGAGGTATTCTTTGCCATGCCAAGCTTGTCACGGAAGTACACGAACTTCGTTGTTGTCAAAGGCTCGGTCAAAATATTTGTAATTTGTTCATCTATATGAACGTACTGCAACTTCAGAGTGCCTCTCTGAACTAGGCCTCTAATGAAATGATATTCATTTCAATGTGTTTCGATCTATCATGAAACACCAGAATTTCTGAAAGCTTAATGCAACTCTAATTATCACAATGGATAATCGTTGAGTCAAGCTTTCCATCGAACAGGTAAGAGAATGGTTTCCTGAGCCAAACGGCTTCCTTGCAAGCATCATTTACAGCAATATACTCTGCTTCTAGTGTACTCTGAGCTATGGAGCCATGTTTCCTGCTGGACCAAGGGATCATTGCAAATCTCATATTGAAACAGTAACTAGAGGTACTTTTCTGTTCTATTGTACTGCTAGCCCAATCTGAGTAACAGATATCTGATTTTGTGTGTACGAGACACATCAAGGATCCAATGAGTTGTTGATACAGAGTAGTGTTCACCTCTTGTGAACTGGTGGCTGAGTCTCGCAACTTCTTCAAGTTGGTTGTCAAAAACACACTCATGGACTTGCAATCCTGCATTCCAAATCTCAGTATAATATCAACAATATACTTCCCTTGTGTTAGGAAGATCTCGCCTGGCTTTTGCCAGACCTCAAGGCCAAGAAAATAAAGCATCAAACCAAGATTCTTTATTTCAAATTCAGAGGTGAGATCCCTCTGACACTGAGCTATCAGTTGTTCCTCTCCAGTAAGGAACAAGTCATTCATATACAAAACTAGGATCAAGATAAGATTATGAACAACTTGTTGGCTTGCTGACTCTTTATATGTGGAAGATTCATCATTGATAACCGGGCTCATAAGGCCTGAATACTTTTGTGGTCTTATACTTTCTCTGAAAGTCCCGGGAGAAGCTTTATGCTTCTCAGCTTCTTGTACCGTTTCTCGGTACCTAGCAAGTCTCCTTTTGGAAGGAGGGACCTCAAGTAGTTCTTCTGGCGGACTTTCAAGCACTTCAGGTACATCTCGAATTTGAGTAACAAATTCTTCTTCCTCCCTCTGAACTTCTGAGTCTAGGATCTCATAAGAGGGTTCTTCAACTTCCTTTGGAAGCTCTATTTTTATTCCTGTTTGATTTTCAATCAGAGCCTTGAACTCTTTGATCCAAGATTTCCGAGAGTGATCATAGTACAAGCACCCACTCAAGGAGGGTGAAGAGATAAACCCATAACTGTCAAAGTGAATCAAATTCAATAAACCTTTAGATCTATTCTTGCTTCTGGAGAAAGGTTTCTTAGTGTTCTTACCTAGAGCACAACCTTTGCAAATACCTTCATGTTTGGAAGACATCTTTGGCATACCTGTAACCATCTTCTGTAGACCTGGAAGAGTTGTATAGTGGAGGTGTCCAACCTCCGATGCCACAGCTTACATGAGTCACTTGTGTGATGAACCAAGGCTTGTGTGGAATTTCTGGAAGCCTTATAAAGACCTCCCTCTCAGGAATCCCAATCTGTACAGTTGAGCTTAGTTTCTCATTCTTTGCCCATAATAGGACCTTCTTGTCCATGAAGAGGACTCTATAGCCCTTGTCTTCTAAGCAACAGAGAAGAGGTTTTTCTTCAATCCAATAACATATAAAACATCATCAATATGTAAAATCGTACCAGAATCAAGTTGAAGTGAGATTGAGCCAACTCCTTCAATCTTGTAAGTGAAGTCATCTCCAAGTTCCACTTGAGTAGTGAACTTCTTCTTTCTATAGCTGGTGAGTGCTCCATGATTACCCGTCATATGTCTAGAGGCACCACTTTCTACTAACCAAGAGTGATCACTGTCAGTGATGGATCAAAAAAGAGCAGAGATCAGATAGTATTCTCTTCTGGGTTCATCTTCTTCAGTAACCTTAGCATTCTTTTTCTTCTTCGGTTCTTCTTCTTCTGCAGCAGAAGCTTGGAACCTTCTCTTGGACTTTCTCTTGGGCTTCCTGCAATCCTTAGCAAAGTGCCCAATCTTATGACAATTATAGCATTCTAAATTTGAAACATCAATGTGTTTACCTTGAGGTTTCTTTCCCTTCTTTTTCTAACGAGGGGGGCTTCTTGAATTTCTTATAGTAGTTCTAAGAGCAAGGTTTCCTTCCTTAGTGTCAGTTGCCTTGCTTGAAACTCTTCCTTCTTCTTCCAAGCAATCATGCCAAAGTCTATCAAAGTTTCGCTGATTTTCACGTCCACTTACTGATGCCAGAAAGGTTTCCCAAGAATTAGGAAGACCATCGAATACACCCAATACAAGATCATCATCATCCACAGTAATACCAATAGCAATAAGTTGGTTTCTTACCTATGCAATCTTTGTGAAGAAGTGTCCAACTCCTTTATCCTTGTTCATCTTTAGTGTTTGAATTCTTTTCTTCAAAACTCTTTTCTGACTAGGAGCCTTCTTCTCATACAAGTTGTCAAGGTGTCAAAGCATTCTTTGGCGGTCTTCAATGGTGTGATGGTGGGCATCAAGGCTTCCTTGACTGAATCATTGATGATCCTTGTACCCTTTGCTTGCTTCTCTTTGAAAGCAATTCTACCAGCATTGGATGTTGGTTCTTCTATGGTGTTGAACACAAAGTCATCAAGATCATTTTCCTCCAGGATGGCAGTGAGCCTAGCCTTCCAAGAGTTGTAGTATGCTGGGCCTTCAAGCTTCTCTTCTGGTCTAAAAGGGTTGGTAGCCATCTCTTCTTCACAAGTCAGTTATCTAAGTCTGCAAGAAGTCCCAAGGTCTAGGAAGACAACAGTAATCAGCCTCTTACTAGGTCTTCACATGCTAAGCTCTGATACCATGTTGAATTTTAGCATTAGCATGAATTTTTTTTAAAATTTGCAGACTGTAAGATAACAATAGACAAGTGCAGTAGATAGATCAACACATCACTCACAAAGAACACGAGTTTTTCACTGGGGAAACCTTTAGAGGACAAAAACCCCAAAAGCATTAGTAATTCGTCTCTTAAATGAGATGACTGAGTCTTCAATAAATTTGAAACCCTAATTGGTTTGTGACACTGATCAAACAAATCCACAAAAAAATGAATTTTACAGAAAAGTCCAAATTAGGGCTTTCTACCCTAATTTCTTCCAGCAGCCCGAATACTCAAATTTGCTGCCCGAGATGGATTTCTTCCTACCCAAAGCTACCTGGATCAGTTGCTGCCTGCCCAAGCCTGCCCAGAATTGTACGAAGCTGCCTGGAAGCTGTTGTTGCTGCCCTGACTTTTGTTGCTTCCAACCTGGACTGTTTCCGCCTGCCCAAGTATGTTTCTGCAGCCTAGAAACTAGCCTGAACCCTATTGTTGTCTACCCGAGGTCAGTAGATGGCAGACCGTGACTGCCCAGGCCTGGTGGCAACTGCCCGAGGGTGTTAACAGGCTGCCCAAGCCCTGTTTAGGGCTTGTTGTAGATGACCGAGGGCTGGGAAAGTTGCCCAGAGAGGAAGAGGACTGCCCATGAGGGTATACAGGTTGCCCGTGAACAGTAGATGTTGCCCGGAGGTGGTATGCCCAATGGATGGCAGCCGAATGAGTTTGAAGGTTGCCCGAAGAAGAGAGCAGACTGCCCGATATAGGGTTATGCTGCTCATGAATTGTTCTATCAGCCAGGATATGGGGAAGGTACAGTCCGTGAATAGGAAGTGCTGACCAGAGTGTACAGGAGGTTGGACAAAAGTGAAACCAACCAACTTGTGGATGGAAATGACGAAACATAGCTGCCCGTGAAGTGCCCTAGTTGCACTACTACTGCCCGTGAAGTGTCGTAGTTGCATTCCTGCTGCCCGTGAGGAAAGGTAAGCTGCTTGTGAGATAGATGTACCCTAGGGTGAAGACCCTAGGTCTGTTTGCTGATGGCAACTAGTGTTACTATTGTTGGTTGTTCAAGGAAGATGGAGATGCCCTAGCTGCTAGGGTTAGAATGTAGCAAGAGTGTAGATGCCCTAGCTAGAAACCTCCATGCAAGGGCATACATCAAAGACAAAACTTCTCTTTCTCTAAAACCAGTGAAAATCTTCTTCTTGAAGCAGCTCGAATCGTAAGCAAGTACCTACAAATGAATTTGAGATGATCTTCTTTTATATCCTTTAAGTCCCCCTGAAGTGGACCAAAACTCAAAAGAATAAAATAATAACATTTTATTCTTTTACCTTTTGACTTTTACTTTAAGGTACTAATGACCTTTTATGTATTTCCACTTTGACTCCTTGGTGGTCCAAGGGTCCTTATGTATTTTTTACTTTCACCTTTAGCCCTCCCGTGGTCCAAAATTCCTTATGTATTTTTACCTTTAGCCTTCTTCAAGTGCCCTGTGGTCCAAAGGTCCTTATGTATTTTTTACTTTTACCTCTTAGCCTTTACCAGGTGCCATGTGGTCAAAACAAGTGGTCATAGGGTCCTTCAAACCCATTCAAAGTACATCATCATATATAGAGAGAATTACTAATGCTTTTATCTCAAAACTCCTTGTGCCACCAAGATCGGGTACTAGGTGTCTTAACCAGGGGTAGCTAATCCCTAGAGAAGATCACAAAGCCCACAAATCGAGGGAAGGAGTGCCTCACATGCAAACCCAGTCTAGGACTTATAGTGATGTCCCGGTAACTTACTACGTGCCTCGGCTCTAGGCTACATCATTTGACTGAAGGTCAAATACTTGGTAACTGACCAAACGCCTCCATTCTCCAGGAGAATGGCCCTCAGCCCTAGGCTAAGTCCCCCAGTCCTGGACTGGTTCATCACGTACCTCGATTCAAAGAATGCCCACTCAGTTCTAGACTGAGTTCCCCCAGTGTCCAAACTGGTTCCACATCTTGGTCCTTGATTAGATGTCCCCATTCAGAAGAATGGCTACTCAGCACAAGGCTAAGTTCCCCCAATGCAAGACTGGCTCCACATCTTGATCCTCCCATTCAGAAGAATGGCTACTGAGCACAAGGCTGAGTTCCCCCAGTGCAAGACTGGTTCCACATCTTGGTCCTTGACCAGATGTCCCCATTCTCCTCAGAGAATGGCTCTCGATGTTGTAAAGGAAAAATCAACAATTAGCACTATGGTGACAGTGGTGCTTCTTTCTGAAGTTGCCCTTGATAGCACCAGTGAGTTAGGAATTCCTCACTTAAATGTCAAATCAAGTCATAACCATACATAAGGTTTACACATAGGATTAATTTAAAAATCACTTAAAAGGGGGATGCTAGGCACAAGTCTCTCATGCAACGAAATTGATAATTATAAAGGTTGAGGGACTCCTTGATTGAACGCCCTAGGGGATTTGAGGGCACTTGACACATCAAAATTTGTTACACTTTTGGAGGGGCATCCTAACTTTGGGAGTAATTATAGAATTTTGACAACTCAATGGCATTAGAAGTAGAGTGTCGTCTCTTCTTCCAAAAGAAATGCCTCTTCATCTCTCGTAGGAGACAAGAGATGAGTACTTCCCTTATCCACCCCGCCAAAAAAATTATGTCACACCATCTTCACCCACCACTCCCATCTCCCGCCTGATATTGATCCAAAATCCATGTTTTCCCACACCTCCTCCCTCTATGATATCCCAAGGCATCCCCTTATCTAGGTTATCTCCCTCCCCCCTCTTGCTACTTACTCACTTCCTACAATATCCGAGAGGTTGTCTGGGTAACGACTTCTAGCAAAGCAACGAATGAGGAGGGGTTACAAGTTGAACTCTTCAAGCATGGCCTCCACGCATTGGACTGTCACCTAGCCAATATGTTTAACCACATGGTTTGTATAGGCTTTCTAGAACCTTGGTCACATCATATTATTCACCCAATCCACAAATTGGGCCCTAGTGCAAATCCCAATAACTACATAATAATCATGGTTGGCCACACTTTCTCAAAACTATATGCTACAGTCCTACATATACAACTCTTTGGGGAGCCTGAGTGAAGGCATCTCAGGGGTAGAGAACAAGTTGACTTCAGACCAACGCACCAAACCATTGACCACATTCTTATGCTCCAAGCTATCATCGAAGAGGCACAACATTGCTCTTAGAAAGTTTAACGACGCTTTGTAAACTTTCTAAAAGCGTTTGACTCCGTCCACAAAGTGGCAATATTCTAGAGGCTCAAAGACATTGGGATTTCTAAGACCCTTTTGACCACCATTATGAGATTATATGAGTCGGTTCTTGGTTGTCTTTGCAGAACCCACAGCGTATTAGAGTTTATCAAGAGTACCATTGGGGTCAAGCAAGGGTGTTCCCTATCCCCTACTTTATTCAGGATCTACATTGACAAGCTAGAGTGCTTCCTACAGGAGCACATCCAAGACAAAGATGGGCCCCTTCTCCATCAGGCCTTGATCTCTATTTTGCTCTGTGTTGATGATGTGGTCTTCTCGGCCTCATCTCCAGAGGGATTGCAAAGACAAATAAATGCCTTGACCCTCTTCTATGATGTTCGTCAGTTGGCAGTCAACCTGAGTAAAACTATGGTCATGATCTTCAACGAGTTGAAGAAGCTCCTCACAGATCTTCATTTCTTTTTTAGAGGGAGAAGATTGATATCAAAGAAACCTCTACCTATTTGGGGGTACAATTCACAGAACCTCCTTTCAATCTACAACATGTCCTTCATCCCGAGCCAATAGAGGCTACGGATCCTTGGCCCTTCTCAAAAGACAGTGCTTCAAACACCATTTTCAAAACATCTCCTCAAATATGTCTTTCATGGACAGTCTCATCCGACCCACAGTCCTCTATGGCTCAAAGGTTTGGGAACCTCGTCTACTAGACTCTAATTGGGCCTCAACAGAGAGAGTGCAAATCTTCCTCCTGTGTTGCATCATCAGATGCAAATAGACAATACCTCAATGCATCATACTTGCGGAGTTCAGTTCCCAACCCTTTCAAGTTGAAACTGTGTTCAAACTTGTCTCAACCTTACATCGCCTTAGGAGTTTGCTAACTCAACGAAGGAGGGAGATTGGTACCCATATCTAGCCTATCGCTCATCGAGGTCTATTGCCTCAACTATACCTTCAAGAAGCACTCGATGCTAGTAAGGTGGTCGCGGATCTTTTTTAGTTCGTTGGTATTGCGATGGACAACTTGCCTCCATTTAAGTATTCCTTGGATGCACTTGGTCGCCTCTTACCTATGAAGAAAGAGTTGGATAAAATCATCGAAGACGACATTTATATGTAGTTTGTGTAGGTCACTTGGATTAACCCTCAAGGTAGGTTACGTCCAAACATGGCCTTTTACACCGAGCACTTCATTGAGGTATTGTCTCATTGTTCAGCCCCATTACACCCTCCACCATTGGGCACACCCTCTTTGCATTCCTTTAGGCCAATTCGAATTGGGTTTTCATCATCTCGAGGTGGAGACGGACACCAAATCGACTGATCAGACAAGATCTACTAGGTACGTCACCTTCGAGAGGCTGAGACCGAGGAGCACTTCATCTTTCATTTTTCTATCTACAATGAGATTCATGAGCGTTCCATTGTCTTTTGGGGGACCTTCTTCTCAAGGAGCTTCAAACTCTAACCAATCTCTTCAAGTATCCCAATCAAATATGCCTAGCCTTACAGTTGCAAGAGGCGCTCCAACTTCGCTCCCTCGTCCCCCTGCGATATTCACAATTTAAACCAGCTTCCACTCAATGGATTGCTTCTTTTTTTTTAGTGCTTCCCTCTTCTATGGGCACCAAGACATAGACTGATGGTGAAACTGTTAAAGTCAGTGCAGCTGCTAGACCCATTCTCAGGGAGGATAGTACCCTAGTCAGTTAACTAGAGTAGAGTAAGACCCTAAAAGGTACCCTAGGGCCCCCAGTAGTCTCCTGGGTTCTTGGTCTAGGACCAAACAAGTTGATGCCATGGCAAAGTCCCTAACATGTGGCTAGATGTCTCTAGGGTATTTTGGTCTAGGACCAAACGGTTTCTTGGACACGATGTCCAAGCAAATCCTGTAGGTTGAGGCAAAGACATTCCTGGTCTAGGACCAGGTAGATTCTTGGTCAGGGACCAAGCAGTTTCTGCAGGTACACCCCTGGTCAGTTAACCAGGTAAATCTTGGTTAAGTTGACCAGGATAATGATGTGTGATGTTCTCTCTCCTAAATGGTTATTACTAGGTTGTTTCTCAAGGGACTAGCCACCCCTTGATGATGTCACCTAAAACCTAACCCTTAGGAGCAGTAGTGAGGAGCAGAGGATCACATCATCGGTTTGGATCTTCCCCTTATACATTGATGATAAAAAATATATGTAACAATGTACCTTGAAAGAGATAAAAGATTAAAGTCCTTGGTCTTGTTTGTCCTTTGGGTAAAAGGGGTTGTTTGTCCACCTTTATGGTACACCTTGGTCTTATGAGTATGGGGGTTGCCTTACCACCTTATTATGACCCCTTTGGTTGACTTATGGTCCTTTATCTGCTACTTGGTCCTAACGCCCTTATTGTGTGTACCTTTGGTATGTTGACTTTTATTTTACTATTTTTTATTTTGTAAGACCATTTGACCATATGTACCCTATCCTAAGTCAACTTTATTTTATTGTTTTTATTTTGTAAGACCATTTGACCATTAGTACCCTATCCTAAGTCAACTTAATTTTATTGTTTTTATTTTTGTATGACCATTTTGACCATTGTACCCTATCTTAAGTTCACTTAATTTTATTTTATGATTTTTATTGGTAAAACTCCTAAAAGCTAGGAGTAGTTAAGTGATCCTTCTAAAAGGCTTGTCAAGATTATAAATTAAGTTTCACTTCTTCATTTGTAAGATGCATCTTGACAAAAAAGAAAAAGCTTAGATCTGATTCTTTGAGTACGTTGCTGCAATTCACTTGACGTCTAGGGTTTTTGTTGCTTGAAGTTGACGTCTTGGGCTCTTGATGTTCTTGGAAGTGGGTTGTAACCCCTCTACTGCTAGTTGTGACCTCTTTGGCTTTTGTTGGGCTCAACTGTGACCCTTTTGCTGTATCCTTGGCTAGGCTGTGGATCTTGTTGTTGCTCTCTAGTTGGGTCGTGACTGTGGATTCCTTCTCTTGTTGGGTTGTGACCTCTTCCTGCTGAACCATGATTGCTAAGAGCCATTAAGGTTGGGCTATGTCCTTCTCTTGTTGGGTCATGACCTTCTAAGGTTAAACCTTGGGACTATTTGTCCTTCCTATTGTTGGTCGTGACTGTTTGGTGTCTCTCTTGTTGAGTCGTGATCTTCCCAGCTGAGTCATGACTGTATGTGGCCTCCTGCTGGGTCGTGGGTTGTTTGTCCTCTCTGCTGCTAGGTCATGACCTTCTAGTGATTGTTTGTTCTCTCTTTGTAAGGCCATGTTTGATTTCTCCTTCTTGTTGAACTGTGGACTTATAACATCCACTAAGGCTGGGCCTTAAAATTGTAACAGCTTCTAAGGCTGAGTTGTGACCTGTTAGTAATTTATATTTAATTTACAGCCTGCTAGGATGAGTCGTGAAGTCTTCTAGGGTTGAGTTGTGTACTGTAATTAAAAGGTGTCTTTGCCTTCATAAGAGTGTTGTTGAAGCTTGGATAAAGGATTGAAGTTTCTCTTCATATTGCTTAAAGATCTGAGGTTTGTACCCTTACTACTATAACCCCCCTATCTCTCTCTCAAGGTACGTCATTTGTTCATCTAGGTGACTTGTCCCTTTGGTGACAAGATCTGAACCTAAAAGTATATGAGTATAAGACTGATCTAACAGCTCCAGATCAGCATTATTATTGTTCTTTGATAACTGATTAATTAAATCTACTAGTATTGTTATTACTGCTTTATTTCATGTACATTGCTATTGTTCTTTCCATCAGTTATAATATTGTTATTGTTTATGTTTTGTACATGGCAATTGGTAATCATCTCAAGGACCAACTTTAACAGAGTGACCATTGAAGTGTTAAAGTTGAAAGAGATGAAAATTATGTTTTGAATTTATTACAGCAATATTGTTCTAGATCTAGTTCTGTTTTAGTTTTGTTTTATGCATTAAAGTATAAAAAATTTAAATGCTTATAACTCAACCTTAAACTTTAACAAATACTACTTCTAACCCCGGATCAATTAGGACAGAGAGGATCACCTCCACTTCCACCAAACACCAACAACATGACCAGTATTGGCCCCATGCAAGCAATCAGACGATTTCGTCCAGGTCACAACAACAATCCCCCCACTCTAGGCAACAACACATTACCCATTATAGCTCATCTTCTAGTTTGTCCTCCAGACAAAGTACTATTTTGAGGTTTCTTCATTCAACCTCTGATGTTAGAAGAGATGCTTCCAATGAACGATGACAGATCTACCATTTTTGTATCATGGAGTCTAGATCCATTCTCTTGGTACATTTCTCTTTTTTATCAACTCTCCATTTTTGGAGTTAGCTCTTTTTGGTTTGTAGGTTGGAGTCATGCTTCTCACCTTTAATAGGAGCCACCTTAGCGCTCCCACTTTGTATTGATATCAAGGTACCACACAATCCCATTAACTTACTCTTGTGGTCATTTGTTGGACATTAATAAAATTAGATTATCTTATATTATCTCACAGTAAGCCTCGCATATGATCAAACCCAAGTCAAATAACCCATAATTATCCTCATTATGTGTGTACAAGGTTGACGCTCCATCAAAGGGTATGAAACATGACATGAAAAGGTGGTACATGTGCTAAGGCAACCCAAAACACCTAGGTTGCTCACATTAGAGGCTTCCACTTATAAAATACATCAATTTATGTTTAGAACCTTGCAAAAGAGTCTGTTGCCGCCTAATACGCACTTTAGAACATGGAAAGTCTCCAACCATTGTGTGCGTCCTTGGGGGCAAGTGAGAGCAGGGGAGATAACGAAGAGCAGAAAGTAAGTTATCTAGTTAAAATAAGCCCCCAAATCCTTCTGCTTTTCATACCCTTTGGTCTGAGTTCCCTGAAGGGAGATAACGAAGGGCAGAGGATACACCGAAAGACTTGAGTTGTATGATTACTCTTATACAATTAAAACACATGCTTATGCTTGAAATAGATAAAACTTTGAGAAAGTAAAACAAGCTAATAAGCAAGTACTACTCTAACCTCACAACAACCCCAAAGGGGAAGGTGGGTGAACTTGAAAAGTAAAAGCTAAGCTAGATTAGATTGTTGCGTTATGTTATGCTATGTTATGATTTACAATGAAATAAAAACCAGCAACTAAACACCTACAGAAAATAAACTTTTCAAGTCTCAAAACACTATGAAAAATGAAGGAGAAATGTTAGAAATGGACCCTCTTTGAAGCGGGCACAAGAGGGGTGTTTTTTGATAATATTTTTTGCAGCACCCCCCTTAATACCTGTTAAAACCTGTCAAAAACCAGCAAGCTTGCTGGAATTTACAGTAAACTCAGAAAAACCAATGTTAATAAAGTTAGTATAAAAATACATTTCAGATTTGAAAATGATTGAAACCAGAAAGTTTAGAGGGCTGAAAATGCAATTTACAACCACCTAAATGATGTAAAAACAATATATTTAAGCTACTATACTAATATATAATGAGTCAAGGCCCTAAACAAGGGTTTTATTCATTAATCAATGAATAAAACCAAGTTTTATTAGACCCGTAACTCTATGAGCGAAAATGTAAACAGTAAAAGAAGTAGATTGACAAAAACAAAGAGATTAGGAGCTTGGCTTTGGAAGCCCTCCTCCAAGCCTTGGATATGCAAGAAATGGGTGAGCAAGACTACACAATGCAAGCAAGGAGATGAGCAAAATAAATAGCTCTACAAAAACCTTTGTAGAGTTAAGTTAATCTACTCAGAATGAAAAGCAAATAACAATTTACCATTCAATCCCTTTGTAAAGGGCATCTATACTTAACAAAATGAAAATAAATACTCACAAATAGAACAACAATACCTCAATGCTTGAAGAGGGAAGCCAACACACCATAGAAGAGATTTCCTCCAAAGAATTTCTTCTATTATTGGCCCAACTAGGGCAAGATTCAATACAAAGATGAGCCAAGAATGGCTTGAGCAAAATACTAGAATAAAGAGAGAAGAGAAGAAAAGAGAAGCAAAGATTTTGGCAGCATAACCGTGCTACCAAGAACCTTCATTTAAAATGAGAGGAGAAGCCTCTTATTTATAGCTAACAACCTAAAGAGAAGGCCCTTGGATGATGGCCAAGTGTCACCCATCCAAGAGGGGGCCTTTTGGAAGCTTCCAGGAGGGGGAGGGGCTCCACATTAAGATGGAAAAAACCCACATAAGGCAAAAAACGTCCCCTCTTTTAAATAATTCATTTTTCCACTTTGAGTGGGCCCCATTTGGGTTTATTTCTCCTTAACCTTGATAGGAATGAACTTTAGGAAAAATTAGAGGCCCTAACTTTGACTTTGGGCACAAAAATGAGAATTTTGCATTTTTAACTCTAGGCAATTAAATTAATTAACCCTGGTTTTTGCCTGAGTGGGACCAAAAGTGGGCTAAAATCCTAACCACATGTCCAAATGACATGGGACTTGATCCTGTGGCTTAGGGGTTGATATGCCATTTCTTTTTTGCACTCATACCCCTATGACAAAATGCCAAGGACCAAGTGACGACCTTATTACATCAAAACTTTAATTAATTAACCCCTGACGATGAGGTTAAAAAAAAATTTTAAAAACTGACTAGACTCAACGAAATTCCGCAGGACTCTAGGATATGTCTAGTATGATCATGAATAACACTTTGAACCCTTAGCCACCCCATGGACTCGATTACTATAACGCCCATCACCACTTTGGAGAATTTTTTGAGTGAAAACCCAACGAATAAAAATCGTTAAAGAACAAAATTTATTGGAAGGGAAAAAACACTCGATGAGGGGACTTCCCTAATGATAAAATCCATGACATGGCATCCATATCATATGATCCATACTTAGAACATAAAATTACAATAATTATCCCATGCAGGGGAGCGGATATTTCCAGTACAAAGGGGCAAATTGCCCTGCAAGGTGAAAAATCACAAGGATTTTTCCATGGAATAGCTGAAAAAGAATGTACATCTCCAATGTACATGAGGTTGCCACCTAGTCAAAATAGGTGGGCAACAGAGTCAAAGCGCTAGGGAGATCCATCCTCATGAAGATTAATACATCAAACCTTAGACACCATAGAAAACCTCCTTTTAATTCATCATCACAGCCAAGAATGAATTATTAACACTTCAAACTTAGGGATACCCAAAGTTGATGACTTCATGCTCCATAAAATGCACCAAGTGTCAAATAGATTCATGAAAGCTAGGCAACATATCACTTCAATCATATCAACACTATCAAAGAGGGAGGGCACGTTGCACACCACATCATCAAAAGTAAGCCATGTTATCTCATCCACTAGACCACCATTAGAACATGCAATCCAACATACTACAACATTGATTCATTGATAGGTTAGTATCATCTCCAAACCAAAACCCAAATACACCCCCTGTCCATCAAAAATCTGGCAATGTGATCCTGCAAGCTCAATCCTTGTGACATAAGTTCACAAGTCTTGTGACAAAAATCACAACTGTAACCTCATGCAATCTGCGGGGTAACACAATGCATAAAATTGTTCGGGTACACAGGGTACTCCCAAAAGACCAAACACCTTGAGCAACCGCTTCACACAAATCGATCACAGATCAACACACCGATGTTTGTCACATGGTTAAAACCCTCGAGAGGGATACAGTCCATGGCCCCAGCCAAATAGCTACTTGGAGCAATTTATTATGCAAAAGAAAGAAAGTTACATGAGCTTCTCATAATCGATCAACTAGCCAAGGACCCTCTATGCTCTTTAAATAGAGATCATAGACCAATCAGGTATTAAGCCACGGATCAATGGTAGGTATGATCTAAGAGAAGTTGAACCGTCGGATCATTTTATGTCTAGAGCATATCGTGACCGTCGGATTAGAATATTTACAAATGCATGCTAATGCATACTAAAGAAACACACTTTACCTAACGGATATATTACACAAGTTGATCTTAACTAACTCCGAAGTGTCTAAATATCCTAACAAAAACTCCTTGTTGTAAATGTTGTAGGTCTCTAGCCCATGGGGGTTAGAGAAATTGGTAATGAGTACTTGAGATGAGAAGTTGTAAATGGAAGGTCACATGTTAAAATCCCCCATGGGTACTTACTTACAAAAAAAATTGTACGTCTCTAAATGATACATCATTGGATGTCTTACCTACTTCAGAACATACCCTATGCATATTGTGAAACAATTGTCTTGTTACCTCCAAAATCTGCACAAAAGATAAGTCCAATCACCAAGTACATATCCTAGGGGAACTTAGAAGTTCCACCCACTATCACATAGGTGGACGCTTCCCTCGCTTTTGGCCAACTCTCCTTCAACACAAGGGGGGTTCCCTAATAAGACTACAAACCTATCCTTGTGAAGCTGATATGAAAATGGATTTGTAATATGAAGTTGCTCTTTCCTTTTAAGTAAAAGAATGAGACCTAGAACCTTGTCCTTTCGGCAATTCGAATCAAAGCATAACTTGATGAAAAAGCTTGAACTGCAAAGGAGGAATCAACAAGCTATGTAATACATTAGCATTACTAATCTTATCAACCACATTGATACATTGTACTGTATGAAAAAGCTCACAAGGATGCCGTTTCATTTCCAATTCATCATCAACCAGGATATGATGCAACCATTAAAGCAAAGAGAATAGCAAATAATGATCTAACAAAAATATGAATGAATGGAAACCTTTATTTCATTCACAATTATGGTTAAATCAAGAGATAGAGAGGGTTGAAAGCCTCACACAAAACCCTTCTCTAAACCAGTGTTAGACAGGGACGCGTTCCCTAGGGTCAAGGATGTGCGCACTCACTCCCCGTGCCCCGGGGATTTGGGGGCTCCTGGCAAAACATGGTATTTTCCTTATCTTTCATTTTCTATCCTTTTACTTAAATTTTTAACATTACCATTAATTGTTTCACGATGTTTAAAAGTGGTTCCAACCTCATCGGAGTTCACATGCAACAAAAAGTAGAATTTTAGATCACATTCAGAATTCAACGAACTTAACAGTTTTTAGGATTTCAAAATTGCAACGTTTCCACTGGATTTTATCATGTATGAGGTTAAGGGACTGTTATTTAATCAAGCGCATCAACCTCTCTATGTACCTTGATGTTGGTGGTGTCGATTGTTGAACTCCTCTATCATGACCTTAATCAAGATGTACCATTTAGTCAAGCAAAATCACTGACACTTACTAAGCATGAGAATTTTTTTCTAATTGCACCGAAGAGGTGCATTCTACAGCCCAGTAGGGGAGAGATGTGTAACTCCTTCTGTGCTCATTCTAGAGTTGACATGTGTCTTTTATAAAAAATAATAAAATATTATTAAAAATTACTTGTCGTCTTAAATTAAATTTAAATCATTTAGAATTACATATATATATAACAACATAAATTAGATAAACTAAAACCATAAAATTTAGATTACACATTTCCACTCTAGAAAAGGGTTTGCACCTTGAGAAATTTGATACCTCTCGGTGCTTGGTAGATCCCCTTTCAGATGGATCTATGCTGGTTCTACCTTATTTTAATACTTGGTTTAGGAAGCTTCATCAAAATTGTAGGGTGTTGAGTAATGTCCTTTGAGGATCAACTTCGAGATTCGAGGTAGAGGCAAGGGTTAAAAGCCTAGAGAAGGGGGGCACATGGTGCTATTGATGAATAAGATCCCAATAGAGGATTAATATTTCTTTAGAAAAGGGTTTGCACCTTGAGAAATTTGATGCCTCTCGGTGCTTGGTAGATCCCCTTTCAGATGGATCTATGCTAGTTCTACCTTATTTTAATACTTGGTTTAGGAAGTTTCATCAAAATTGTAGGGTGTTGAGTAATGTCCTTTGAGGATCAACTTCAAGATTCAAGGTAGAGGCAAGGGTTAAAATCCTAGAGAAGGGGGGCACATGGTGCTATTGATGAATAAGATCCCAATAGAGGATTAATATTTCTCTCTTGCATAATTGTATGTTGGACTTGAAAGCCTCAAATAAGGTGATCCCCTTTGGAATCATGAAGAAATAGGGTCCTTAGATTACATTTCCCCATTACAACATCTATGCCATGGATTCACACAATGTTGAAGTGTGTTGAATAATTCAAGAATTAGACTGTATTTGCAGGAAGCAGCTTAACATGTATTTACACGGGATGAAATGTTATTGCTGGGATATACATTTTTTTTATTTTATGACCTCAACGTCCCCCCGTCCCACCTAAATTGCCCTAAAATTTGGGGGTGGTCTCCACACGTCCCCAATGTGTGTTTCCCCACTCCCACGCTCTCGCATCCCAGGCACTTGGGGGAATATTGTTCTAAACACCCAAACAATCCACAAAAAAAATGTGTAACAGCTCTGAAAATAGAGATATATACCACCAAACAATGACTTAGCAAATCCAAGCATCAATATGATCTACAACCCAGCATAAGATAGCATACTTCAAAAACAGCCTTTCCTCCCTGCTACCTGCAAATGACAATGTCCTTAGTCGTCTAGAGGGATTTCCACCACCTAAATTTCTGATTTATAAGTGAGAAGTCCTCCTTTTATAGCTTTAGTTTTAAACAACCTTCTAATAAAATATAATATAGGAAAGATACAGATCCACTTTTCTCTTATTATTTATATAAGAAACTCCAAGATACCTCCCATGGTGAAGCACTGCCCTTCCTAGGATGACTTTGCCATGATTTAAGTGTTAAATGAGTCATTGTTGCCATATGTCCTTATTCGGTGTAGGGTGCTCTCCAAGAAATTGTCTTTTACCAACCTCTTCACCCAAAAATAGCAAATGAAAATCCCAAAGATCCTAACAATCACCTTTATTGGTATATGTGCAAAAATGGACACAAAGTAGTTATTAAAACAACCAATTCTCTACCTCTAAGGTAGTGCGCCTTAAATATGTGTGCAAAAGGTGGGCTGAAATAATTATTCTTTCATCAATGAATACAATCATGACACACCATGACCCCCCCCCTTGTGTGATGGGCATTTCTCCTAGATATATATGTTGGATATTGTAGATGGGCCTTAAATGCCAAGTGTTTACATGTAGTGCAAGGCGCCCTCCTTCAATAGTATGAAAGGCTTCCAAATACGTGGCTTATGCCTCAAACACTGTGAAATCCTCCCAAGGCACCCTCCAATGTAGATAAGGGATCCAATCAATGATTCTCTACCACATGTGTAACACTACCTGCAAATATGTGAACTCAGCCATCAAACACATCTCAAGAGATGCTAATACCCCTCCTCGGCCATGTGAAAGAAAAGGCAAACCCCAGCTGCGAAAATTCATGTGTTGTGGTGCAAAGTTGTTGTCAATAATGCTTATGAAAATGCATTGGGTTTTGCATTCTGGTGGTATCATGTCTCGATCTCAAAATGTAGTTGCAGTGAGGAAGAGCAAGCACAAGTGCAAGACAAAGAGCATCTTTTAACTTTTGAAATTCCCTTCTACTTCAAGAGTCCAATCAACAGTCTTGTAATTACCAGTCTACCAAAGGTACAAGAGAGACAGTGGAAGGAGAAATGGAAGCAAGTTTGTATGTTTACCATCCTTCTCCAACCTACAGGTGTTGAAGTAGCCCTTATTGCATACGCCTAATCAAATGGTAAGGCCTGCCTATAATAAAGTCAGAACAACTAAGAAGTAACATCGCACTCCACTGTGTCAAAGAAGGGTGCAATACCAAAGGTGATGGAACACCTTCAAGTGGGTAGGTTCTCTGGACTCCTTAACCCATCCAAGATTATAAAACCTGGGATGAGGTGTTGTTGGTAGCTTTAAGTCTGCAACCAATTGTTGGGATACCAAATTATTCTGGCTACCATTGTCCATAACGATGGAAGCTAACCCATCCTTAATCTGGCAGTTTTGAGAGAACAAAGCTTCTTCATCACGATTCACCATGTGTGTAATTAGAGGCCATCAAAACTAAATGTGGAGTTGTAGAGGTGGGCCTAGCAACCTCTACATCTATGGCTCTTACAAGTTGTTGTTCAACAAGAAAAGCCTGAGCCTTCTTAGCAATCTTGGCCTGAAGAACCTTGCACTTGTCATCAGAATGCCAATGCTTTTTGTGGCAGGACCACCAGTTCCTCTTCTATTGTGTCCTGATAGCAAGTGTCGTGCCAGGATACCCCAAGTTCTGTCCACTACTATAACCGTTGGAAGTGGCAAGGGGTTGAGAATAGGAAGCTAACTTCTTATCACTGATATGCTGGTTTTAGGCAGTTTAGCCTCCATTTTGAAAGCAAGTTGGAAGGCAAGCTTCAGGAAAGTAACAGAGAATAGCACTAGTTCCTTCCTTAAATGCAGCAATAACCAGAAGTGAACATAACAGAAAGGATGTCTTTGAAGTCTCTTACCTTGAGCTTGATGGACATTTTGTTAAATAAGTCAATCAAATGTTGGATAGACTCTCTGTTGCCCACCTATTTCGACTAGGTGGCAACTCCATGTACATAAGTTGTACATAATTGTACCTTAGAAAAATCTGAGGATTTTTCATTTTTGCAGGGCCATTGCCCCTTTGTAAAACGAAATGTCCGCTCCCCTGCGTGGGAAAATTAAGGTAATTTAATGTGCTAGTGTGGGTCATATGATATGGATGCCACACCATGGAACGGGTTGTTAGGGAAGTCCCCTCATCGAGTGTTTTTCCCTTTCCAATTGACCTTGTTGAACAAACGAGTTTAATCGGTTTGGTTTTCACTCAAAATCCTCCAAAGTGGTGATGGGCGTTCTACCAGTCAATTCCATGAGGTGGCTAAGGCTTCAAAGTGTGATTCATGACCATGCTAGGCGTTTGTCTAGAGTCTTGCGGAGTTTCGTAATGTTGTTGTATTTTTATTAATTTTTTCCTAGTTAATTAATTTCACCCCATGGTGATTAATTAACTCAGTTTTTGATGTAATAATGTAATCGCTTGAGCATAGCATTTTGTAATAGGGGCTATGAATGCAAAGTTAATTGCTATGAAACCCCCTAAGCCATTGCTTCGAGTCCCATGTCATTCTGATGAGTGGTTGAGGAGATAGACCATTTTTGTCTAAGCAAGGTCTATTTTTCCTAGGGGATTAATTAAATTCCTTAAGTCAAAATTCACATTTTTTTATTTTTAAGCAAAAAATCAAGAAATGCCATGGTAAGTTAATTTGGGGATTCATAAGCCTAGGAGAACTTACTCCAAAGTTTTTACCCCCCCATGGCCTAGATATTAAATTTTCAAGTTATTTTTAATTTTTCCTAAGTCAATTCTAGGAAAATTTAAAAATTTAATTGAAATATTTTTATCTAAGGTGAATTTAAATTTAACCTATGTCTAAAGGTTAAATAATTTATTATTGGAGCTAAAGGCTAAAGTTTAAGCCTAAAGTTATGTGAGTGGCCAAACCACCACTAAAGGAAACAAGTCATGGCTAAATACCACATCATAGTTTAAACCATCACCATATTTGATGGGGCGTCCATGTAAAAAGGAGATATAAAGATAGAGAGGGCGCTAACCAAATATGATGGGCGCTACGAAATTAGAGGTGGGCGCTATACATTATGGAGGCGCCATTTTAGAAGGGACCCACGTCATTTTAGAGGGGACCCACGCTCAAAATAGAGGCGCATGCTACATTGGAGATCCACCAAATATTTAGAGGAGCGCTCCCCATTTTAATGAAGGCGCTATCACAAATGGGGCGCATGATATATTTAGAGGAGCGCCAGCTTTAGAGGAAAGCGCCCATTTTAGAGGGCGTCAAGCTTAAAAGGAGGGCGCAAGCCAAATTTGGAGGCGCCACTATAATAAGAGGGGCGCTAGTGCCTTTAAAAGGACGCCAGATAAGTTTAGAAGGGCGCTAGTCATTTGGGCCCACGTTTTTCCTGAAGTCAAAGCCAGATTTGGAGTTATTCCGCCAAGTTTAGAGGGGGGCGTCCACCTTGGCCCATGATTTTTCTATTTCACTTTAAAAGCTAATCTAAGGGTGGATTTTAAGTCAAATACTTAGATCCAAAGGCTAATATTATTTGAGACATGGATTAAACATTATGGCCTTTGATTAAAAATTAATCCAAGGGCAGAGATTAATGGAGAATAATAGAAAGCCAAATACCTAGATCTAGTGGGTGAGATTAAACCCTAGATCTAGATCTAATCTCAACCATTGAGCTTCAAAGGGTTGGAGGTTTGCCTCAACTATATAATGAGGGTATCACTCCCTCATTATTCACCATTATTCATGCTATTGTTATGCTGCCGGAAAATTCTTCTTCTCACTCTCATATTCTTGCTACCTTGTATTGAAGATTTGCCCACGCTGAGCTATTTTAATAAAAATTCTTTGGAGGAATACTATGCTGCAATTTTTCATGATCTACATTCCTTGAGGTAACTTTGTATTTGTCTTGTTTGTATTTATTATATTTTTCTAGTTAGCTCTCCACAAGGTGTTTTGTGGAGAGATTAAAGAATAAAAGTGTTTTTATTCTTTCTTGTGAATGATTTAACATTTCTTTCAAAGTGTTTTGCAGGAAGTGTTAAGTGTTCATCTCTAGGATTATAATATTTTGCAGGCATAGATTATATTTGCAGGTTATCCAAGCAAAGAAATCTCTCCAAAAACATCATTCTGGCAACATTTTTCAATTCGGCCATCTACTTTCAGCCTGTTTTAAACAGGGTTTTATTCACTGTTCAGTGAATATAAACCTTGTTTTAGAGCCCTAACCTCTTATATATTAATTTAACCTTTTATTTCTGCTAGTTTTACATCATTTAGGTGGCTGAAAACTCATTTTCCAGCCCTCTAAATTCCATATTGCTGTCACTTATTACATTCAGAAAAAAAAATTTGTAAATTTGTAATTGTATTAGTTTCAGCAAATATTTATCATAACACTTTGAACTTAATTGTGGTATCCCTCATCTGAACTCAAAGGACCGAGATCAGAACACGAAGCGCTCAATGATGTTATAGATATTTGTCTGTTACTCAGATTTTTATGTAAAAAATTGTAAATTTGGTACTAATGTTTTAACAACATTTTAGTGTTTTTTCTGTGATTTTTAGCGAGAAATAGCTCGCTGGTTTTTTACAGGTTGTGCATAAGTAAAGAAGATTTGATCCCCAAAAAGACATAAAATTTCCTCAACTTCAACCGGCATAAAAGGGGTTCCATTCCTCAACTTTCTCTCTCAAATTTCTCTATTATTGTAAACCCCAAAGAGAGTCTCTTAGGATTCCTTAAAGTCTTGTAATCATTTATAATTTATGAGTAAGTAGATTAGGAAGAGGTAGATAGTTAGTTTTATTTCCAGCTACCCACCTATCTTTGTGAC
>LPNX011036683.1:0-62195 GCA_001517045.1 Pseudotsuga menziesii
ACCACGTGACAAACATTGGTGTATTGATCTGTGATCTGTTTATGTGAAGCGGCTATTCTTGGTGTTCAGTCCTTTGGGAGTACCCTGTGTACCCTAACACTACGATGAGTCCTTACGGACGACATGTCCTACATTAACATGCAGACGAGATCTACACTCAGTTGTAGATGATTCTGTTGGTCGATACTATGGACCCTCCTCGCTAAGGGGGAGTATGTTGATGGAGGATTGCACCATCCTTGGACCTAGGTACTAAAGTGATAGGGAGTGATCATGTTGTAAAGAGATCATGTGTGCTACAACTAGCATGGCACCTAGGTATTGAGAATATCAAACTGATGCTACAAAGGATCAAGAAGATCAAAGTGCTAATGCAAAGGATCAAGAAGATCAAAGTGTTGCTGCAAAGGATCGAGAAGATCAAAGTGTTGCTGCAAAGGATCAAGAAGATCTAAGTTTTTCTATGAAGGATCAGAAGATATAAGTATTGTTGCAAAAGGATCAAGTGATTGTGTGCTATGGAAGATGACGACATTGAAGAGTAATTGTTTTAGTTACTCATGAATGTTGAAAAACTCCTATGAAATATAGTTGTATTACCTCGATAATGCTGAATATACTCTCTCTTGTTACTCCTAGAGTTGATGATGACGTTGTCAGTAGAATACCCTTCTCGTTAAGGGGGAGTGTTGATATTTGTAACTTCAACGAATATTATAAATGTATTTTACTGATGCACCTGAAGGGCAATGTTATTATTCCTCTGTCGAGATGTTATTATTGTAATTGGTCATCATATATTCATCAGGTAAATCCTCCATTGTAATTCAGGTCAATAGTGCCCCAATGAATAATATAAAATATTTTTTTGAGACTTCCTTAGTGAAGTCGGCCTAGGCATTTTAGTGACTTAAAGTGTATAAACACAGGAGTTGTTATTCTCATTAGAACACAGACTCACTCACTTGAGTAGTGGATAAGAGAGATAGAGATAAGCAAGGAGGAGAATACGTTTTTGGGGGTTTTAACTTATACATATTATACACGAGAATTTTTGTTGCATTTTCTTTCCCTTTAGGGTTTCCTAGGATAAATATTGTGTCTATATTGTGATTGTGTTTCTTTCAGTGATTCTACATATGCTACCGTTGTGAATTTGGATTAAACACTAATGATATCTAGATTAGCATATGAAACCTTAACAATAGATTGTTTTATTTCTCATTTATAAAGAAAAATAGAAAAAACAACAAGTATTTTCTTTACATGCATTTAGGATAGGGTTTATGCTTAGGTGCATTGGATGCTTTTGTCTATTTGAAAATACAAAAAAAAAGATCTTTTTTGTGGCCTTCATTTTCAGTTTTGAAAAGAAAAGATAAGTAGAAGTTTTCATTTTGAATCTCTTTCACATTGGTCATGTTATTTATGCTTTCAAGTCAAAACATCATTAGTTTATTTATTTCTATATTTTTTATTAATCAACATCCCTTAAAAATAATGTTAACATTTAAAACATATTAGTAACATTTTGTTTCTAGGGACGGCACACACTAGTCTAGGATAGTGATATGGGTTAAGGTTATATTTAACCAACAAAAAATTTAAACTCAAACATACTGGACTTTCGTTAAGGAAATTTCATTTCACAAAGAACTGAATCAGAAATATCCTCTAAAACATGAGTCAAGCACAAGTTCGTGTGATACTGAGTTAGAGAGATACCCTTCCTATACTTGATCGAGTATACGCTAGAAATGATGTGTGTTTGGGGATTCACTTAGTACCTCCTTCTTCCCCTGTGTGGTTCCTGGTACTATTTGGGTTTTGGGCTTAGATAGCCTTGCCATGTGTATCGGATGGACTAACGACTATTTTTCCAGACCTTATTTGTGATTTTGGTAGCCTTAGAATCTTGACCTCTATGGCTCTACATGGGTGATGGTGGTAGGCTATTTCCACTGTACCGATGGTATACACAGGAGGAAAACTCATGCATCTCTTTGTAAAATCGATTGTTGATTCAAACACTTTCCCCAAAGTGATTGTATCGGGATCTTAGGTAACTGTCCTTCTCCCTTCTTTAGTTATTTTTAGGCCCTCATCATCCCAAAATCTCCTTTGGAAGGTATCCTTGTGTACTTGGTCTAGATACTTAGGTTTTTCTTCTAGTGGTGTGCTCTATGTGTTGCTGGTGTCCAGTCGACCTCAAAATTTTCATTCCATTTAAGTAATAAAATATGGCTAGTATCCCTATGGACACCAACCAAGAGAACCCATGAAAGTGGATTCTTGTGTTGTTCCTTTTATTGAAAATGTTGGTGTTCCCTTGATTTCTACTCAGAATCTTCATGGATTCACCCTTGGGATACCAGTTTGGTTGTTTTCCACTCCAATTGTCATGAGTGATCTTGATGCTTCTCAAGTAAGTAACTTATATCAAAGGAATAAAAAAGGGTCTCCCCTTCACCATTAGCAACCTCTCCTATCCCTCTACATCATGTGGTGAAATTTATGATACTAGTAACCTGCAATGTAAAAGGAATAGAAGGAGGAAGAATAGGAAGAAGAAATGAAAGCAAGGGGGAAACCACCCAGGATTTGGAGGTCATGTTCAGGGAACTCACCCAAGCTCTGCAATTCATGTTGGACCCAACTATGCAGCCTCTGCAGGTCATTCTAGTGGAACTCATCCATCCTCCGCAAGTCATGTTGGCCCCAGTAACCCAACCTCTAGAGGTCATGTTGGGGACAAACACTCAATCTATGCAATTCATATTGATATTAAACACCCATCCTCTATAATCCATGTGGAAACTGAACACCCAGTCCCTAGAGGTCATGCTATATACACACAATGAGCCAATGCATGTCATGTTGACATTGTTGATAAAACCAATCGTTCAAGACACAACCCTAAGTTCCCTTGTAAGCTTTGTGAGGGATATCACCTTACTTATTAGTTCCCTGCTATTATAGAGCTATGAAGAGTGTGGTCTAAGTATTAAGGTTATCATACTATTGAACAACATTGTAATCTCCCTTTTTTGTAAATTTGGAGAAAATTACGAATTGAGCAAAATTCGAGCTTAACTAGTCATGAGTACTCTAGAGGGTTCCAACTTTAACCAAATGATCCCGAATTTAAAAGCAGACGATATGGTGAGTCTTAAAAAATCCTAAGGTTTTTTATGGATATTTTGTATCATTATTTTTACCTCTACAAACTTTTTTGTGTATAAAGACAAAAAGACCAAAATTACTAGGAAATAATATTCAAACCCCCGCAAGGGTGATGGCCAAACTAGCTCTCCAACTCAAGTACAACCCTCCCAAATTTAAGAAAAGAGTATGGGAATGAGTATTAGAAATAAATTATTGTTCTTAATCATTTTTATTAATTTCTTGAAATGTATTATGGTTTACAACATTTATACGGTAGCTTTTAGTGAAATTGCTTATGGGGAAATTGCATAACTAGCTTGATTTTGACATATGAAAGGTAGAGTTAAAGGTTCATATCAGGATGTGACATATAGGGAACATATAAATAATACCAATTGATTCCAAATTAGTATGAAACACCATATAAATACCTTCATACATGTCTAGTATACAACTCATTCAGTATGGGGGTCAAATACATGAAAACTAGTGAATTGGTAGCATGGAATTGCAAGAGTTTCACATATGGATTTCTTGGATTTCAACCCATAGAGAATGGGAAAATGGAATTATAGAGTAACAAATAAAATATGGTTTTCACAAAATCATCAAAATAATTTAACATCCATCATACAAATCTGATACAAGACTCCTTCAACATTGAAGCTAAAGTCATGGAAACTAGTGATTCAATGGCATGGGAATGCAATATTTTCACACATCAGTTTATTGGATTTAGACCCACAGAAGATATGGAAATTAAATTACAGAGTAATAAATCATATATTTCTTTCCAAAAATCATCCAACTCATATAATATCCCTCATACAAATTTGGTATAAAACTACTTCAAGATTGAAGCCAAAGTCCATGAAGACAAGTGATACAAGGGCATGAGTATGCAAGATTTTCATACATGTATTTCTTATATGTTAACATAAAAATAATGTGGACATCATATTACAGATACATACATCATATATTTCTTCCCCATCATCATAAAAATCATAATAATGTCCTCATAAAAATCTGATATAAAGCTACTTCAGTATTGAAGCCAAATCCATGAAAACTAGTTATTCAAGAGCACAGGGAATGCGAGCCTTTCATACATATGTTTCTGATATTTTGACTTAAAAAGAATATTTAGGTGATATTAAATATCAATCATCATGTATCAAATCTTTGGTATCAACTATCCTCGGCAAGGCACAAGAATCACTCCAACAAGTGCGCCATCAAATAAGAGTGCTGGGGGATGGAGAAGAAGGAATGAGAAAATGGGGAGATAGATGAGAATTATACTATATGAAAAATTAACCTGAAAATAAAAATCCTTCATTAATCTCCCATAATATTTCTGAATGGCCTCTCCATCAGCAAACTTTGAAAGGATTTCAAGTCCCTCAAAATTGGTTCACAAGCAGGGAGAGTGAACACTCACAGTGCGATATACAAGCTAAAAGCTGTAAAAAATTCCAAAGGAAAACTAAAAAATGATAAAAATATATTATAATTCCTCATTAAATCCTTTTATCAACTTCATGAGGCCTCATAATGTCTAATTTCCCTCCATGATATTCCTCCAACTCATCTTAATGGTTTAGTAACTATCATGACACTTGTCTTCCTCTTCATGCTCCAATTCTTTCCCCAATTCGAATGGTTGCCTCTAAGTCCCGAATCATACCTATTTGTGGCTATTTTTACCCATGTCATGTACTATTTTTCATATTTCATAAATCAGGTCTGAATGATCCATACTTGTCATAGAATATTCCATCATTTGTTGTCATAGAGTGCATAAAATCTCCTTCCAAGTGGCACACCGTGTCTTCTAGTCTCTTCCTCTTCCATGGGAGTTACCCTTGTTTACCAATTAGACTTAATTGTATAATTATATTATATTTTACACCACATATAAATCCAATACTCTTACATTACCCATGTTTTCGAATTTGAATGAATATCATTCCAAGTGTGTAGGGAATCTAGTCACCCAAAGGCTCCACAAGCTTCCAAGTGTCTTCATGAACTCATGCCACCTTTATTTTCTTAGAATTTATCATTTATGTGACCCAATTAAATTTTAATATGGTAAAATAATGTCCTTTTGGGTCCCATATACCCTTATTACAAAATTTATGTCTCCATCTCAACCTAGGGAACGAGTAGGTTGGTGAAACATTATTTGCAAATAGTCTTATTTGGAAATTATTTAACTGGGGACATCCCTTAAAAAGAATGTTAATAATTAAAGAATATTAGTAACATGTTATTTATAGGTATGACACACACTAGTCTAGGCTATTGTTTTGGGTTAAGGTTATCTTTAAGAATGGGAAAATTTAAACTCAAACATAGTGGCCTTTCGTTTAGGAAATCCCATTTCATAGAGAAATGAATTAGAAAGATCCTCTAAAACATGAGTCAAGTACTATATCATGTGATATCGAGTTGCAGAGATACCCCTCCTATACTTGAATAAGCATACATCAGAGCTAATGTGCATCTGGGGATTCACTCAATACCTCCTTCTGTCCCTATTGAATGGTATTATGTGTCTCTCCATGATGGCTTACCTCTATGTTGGCTAGCCATCAATTCAAATCCTTGCATAAGTTGCTTGGTCTTATCATCAAAATATTAATTCAAACATTTCTTAAATTCATCTCTATAATCCATAACTTCAATAGGTTCCAAGACGATGCTCAGATACCACTGTAATATCCCTTTTTTGGATATTTGGAGAAAATTACAAATTGGACAAAATTCGAGCTTAATTAGTCATGACTCTAGAGGGTTCCAAATTTCACCAAATGGTCCCAAATTTGAAAAGAGATGGTATGGTGAGTATTGAAAAATACCAATGTGTTTTATGGATACTTTGTATCAGTCTTTATACCTCTACAAACTTGTTTGGGGATAATGACAAAAAGAAAAAAATTACTAGGAAATTGTATTCAAATCCCCCCAAGGGTAATGATCAAACTAGCTCTCCAAATCAAGTACGACCCTCCAAAATTTAAGAACAGAGTATGGGAATGAGTATTAGACATAATTTATTGTCCTCAATCATGTTTATTAAGTTCTGAAAATGGATTATGGTATGAAACACTTGTAGGGTAACTTTCAGTGAAGTTGCTTATGGGGAAATTAAATAACTAGCAGGATTTTAACATATGAAGGATGGAGTTAAAGGTTCACATCAGTATGTGACATATAGGGACCATATAAAGAATACAAATGGATAAATTTAACACGTGACAATATGATTTCATGAGATAACTTTCATTTTCTTGATATTCCACATTTCAAGAAAGGAATCCCTTCTCACTAAGTGTTGGAACGCTGGAACAATCTTTTCTTGTTGAGTGTTAGAACAAAAGGAAACCATACCCTTGCAATAATGTAGAGGATATAACAAATTATGCTGAAATGATAGAAATCCATGTAACTAATAACACCTATATTCCACATTGCATAAGTCTAAAAATAACATTAGTGTTTCATATATTATAAGCATACACAATTGAAATTGGAATGTACGACAACAAAAATAAAAAATAAAATTACATGTGTATAAAATCTATACAAAATAAATATAAAAACAGACATAAATTTTGATAACTCTAACAGGTCATAAAGTATGCTTTCCTTTGCATTGTGCTAGATCTCATAAACTCGTTCCCAATCCACCACTGATATATGCGGACCTATTAATTATATACGCATTACTGCATTAAGTGTATAAATTGACAATATTGTTCTCTTTATGTCTTTAATCATATTTTGCTTAGAGAAGCCTCGTTCACATGAAACGGTTCTTGCTGGTATTTGAAGCCCTACTTGCCATAATTTTAACATATGTGGATATCTAGAATGCCAATCTTTTGTTTGAGAAAATACTTCCCATGCATATTTCATTGGAAGTCTTTTTCCATTTAGATAAAGCACATCAATAAATTCATACAACTCTCTTTTACAAGAAACAATGTCAAACAATGGTACATTCTCACTTTCATTGCAGGTTTTATGTTGCAAATGTGAAAAGATTTTCTCAATCCAATGCTTTGCATTATTTTCTCTCACATAGAGATCTGATGGATAATGGAAAGGACTAAATAACCTCGCTAAATTAAAGAGATGAAGGAACTATGGAAATCTTGAATCAAAGCTCTCAATCAATTCTTGAAAATAATTCCTTGTAAGTTGTATGCAACTTTCAAGGGAGCCATTGATGAAAGTTGCCATTCGTTGTGGCATTTGTTCATGTTGTATTGGAAGATATAGAAATTCATGTCAATGGGTAGTCCCCCTTTTGTCAATATTTTTTGAGAAATCACTCTTTTGAATTTTCTAAGAATTTAGTAAGATGCACTGCACCTTTTGCAAAAGACTATGGACTACATAAGTATCTATGAATAGTGTTTAGTGTATGATCAATGGCTATTCCAAGTGATGTGACATAGACATTATATTCTTGTAATCTTTTGCTTAGATTATTCAACTCCATCAAAACATCAACAAGCATATTTAAATAAAACTGAAGTAAGAAAATTATTTACCTTATGATACCAAGAGTTCTTTCTTTAGGTCTTTCAACTACTTGAACTCGAGATAACCATATGATACCATGTATTTGAATAAATTGTAAGGATTCTAATTCCATTATCTCCAGTTTGTAGTTCCATCATGCAGTAGATGGAAACATCATGGGATACAAGGAAAGATTCGTAGCATGAGGCTTCTCACTAAAAGAAGGAATAGACTACGAGGAGACATTTGCAACTACTGCAAGTGAAGTCACATGACAGGCATAATCATGTGTGCAAATGAAAGACATCCTTGCATGAGCTCAGAAGACATCCATGGGATAACACATACATGAGGAGATTGATGAAGATCTTAACCTTTGCTACAAGGTTGAAGATGAAAGCCTATAGAGGATGACAAGCTCAAATATGGGTGAAAGAACTCTTTCAAAGATAGAAGATCTTGGTATCCAGTGAATCTAGATGGATACATAGAATATTAGCAGTAGAGGAACCTACTTGTCACTCCCATACAGAATGTTTTAGTGCATAGAGTATGAAAGATAGAGGGAGAATGATGCTTTGCTTCAGAGGGAGTGACTGTAGAAGATCCTGAGGTTCGACATGGTACAACAGGATGGATATATTATTGAAGAATCTATACTTTACTGAGAGTAAAGTGGATTCCAACCTTTCCTTCAAGGTTGAAGGCAGAAGACCAGTGATGTTCCTGTTATGTGTTGATGCACTATTTTTTTAGGCATGGAGGTGTGGCAGAATGCAGATGGAATCTTCCTCAGACAAGGGAAGTATGCAGTAGAAATCTTGAAGAGGTTCAGGATGATGGAATTCAAGGCCATGACCACACCTATGGAATCGAACCTGAAGCTATTGAGTGTTGCTTCATCAGAGACAATTGATGCTATGATGTATCATCAGATGATTGGGTCCTTGATGTACCCGATCAACATGAGACCGAATATTTTCTTTTCTATGAACACCTTGAGCTAGTTCCTCACAAATCCGAGACGCATTCATTTGATTGCTGAAAGCATATTCTGATGTACATGAGGATTATAGTTGATTATGGGCTCAAGTATGAGGAAAATTAGAAGATTGACCTAGAGGGTTATGTTGATTCAGATTTGGCAGGCAGTGCCATCGATAAGAAGAGCACTTTAGGGTGTTGCTTCAGTATGGGATCAGGTGTGATCTCTTGGTTTAGCAGGAAGCAATCCTGTGTCGCACTGAGTACAGATGAAGTAGAGTATGTCGTAGCTTGTTCATCTAGTTGTGAGGCAGTATGGCTAAGGAAGCTATTGTTTGATTTATTTGATCTCTAGTTGGATGCTACTTGTATACATTGCAACAACCAGAGTTGTGTGAAGTTGTCGGAGAACGCGGTGTTCCATGCCAAGTCAAAGCATATCAAGATCAAGTGTCACTATATCAGGGATATGGTGCAGAGAGGAGCAGTGAAGCTCCAGTATGTTGCGATAGAAGAATAGATAGCTCATGTGTTGACAAAGCCATTGGCTAGAGTGAAGTTTGAGTACTTCAGCGAGAAGCTTGGTGTTCTCTAGATCAAATTTCCCTCCAAAGGGAAGTGATGAGTACGTGAGCCATTCTCACATGGTGAGAGAATTGGTTCCTTCCATGGTCAGATGTAAGGGCTGAGCCATTTTGTCATGGATATATGATTGGTTCCTTCCATGTTAGGTGTGAGTGCTGAGCCATTCTGATGTGACTATAGGATTGGTTCCGACATGATCAGATATAAGCGCTAAATGCCATTCTTGGAATGGAGGCATCTTGTCAGCTACCAGGAAAGCTCATTCTGGGAGTGAGGGCCATTCTGATGTGACTGTAGGATTGGTTCCTACATGATCAGATATAAGCATTGAATTCGATTCTTGGAATGGAGACACCTGGTCAGTTACTAGGAAAGCTCAGTCTAGGACTGAGGACCATTTTGATGTGACTGTAGGATTGGTTCCTACATGATCAAATGTGAGTGCAGAGCCATTTTGAGGTGATTGTAGGATTGTTTCCTACAATGATAAGATGTAAGTGCAGATCCATTCTGAGGTAATTGTAGGATTGGTAGGATACAATGATCAGATGTAAGTGCAGAGCCCTTTCAGCATGGAGGATTGGTTCCTCGCATGGTCGAATGTAAGTGTTGGGCCTTTCTGACATTGGTTGTCAGATGTGCATGATAGGCCTTTTGGACAGGGTTGTGGGATGTGTTCCCACATGGTTAGATGTGCATGCGAGGCCTTTCCAACGGGGTTGTGGGATGTGTTCCCACATGGTCAGATGTGAGTGTTGGGCGTGCCTTTGTGATATGACTATAGGATTAGTTCCTACATAATTATATGTAAGTGCTTGGCAGGCCATTCTGAATTAAGGTCAGATAAGTGCCGAAAAAGACCTACATGGAGGCTAGGCCTACAAACAACATGAAAAAGGGATGGCTCTATAGAACTTCCTGTGATGATAAGAATCATGAGATAGCACCTGTGATGATGATCCAACAATTATGATCTAGTAGTGATGATGATCTAGATCAAGTGATGATCCAGATCCAGTGATGATGATCTAGATCTAGTGAAGATGAACCAGATCCAATGAAGATGATTCAGATTGAGTGATGATCTAGATCCAATGATGATGATACAGATCAAGTGATGATCCAGATCCAGATGAAGATGACTTGAATATGAAGATGACGAACTTGATGATGATCCAAACGATACAGAGAAGAAGACTTGTGTTGATAGATTATGTTGAGAGAATACCTTCCTAGTCAAGAGGGAGTGTTTATGTAGTTGTAACTTCAGAATGTATTTACTTGTATATATTATGTATTGCACCCCGATGTTTATTATAGGAAGTGTCTATAATTTATTTGAGTCATGTCATGCCTTGATGTTCCTATCGGGAGATTCAATAATGTAAACAGGTAATGTAAAGTCATTGTGGGTAACTCTCGTATTGATCAAGGGTTAAAGTCCCCACAGTTGTGGGGCACTAGGGTTATTAGAATCTCCTAGAGTTGTTGGGCCTAGTAAGTAATTGTTAAGTGGGGCCGACATGTTAAAGTGGACATTAAGTGAACGAAAGAATATAAATAGAGAGTGAGCCTCTTTATTTATCACACACACACTCACTCATTGGGGCGCATGAGTGAGAGAAGAAGTTGTTGGGAAAAGAGAGAGAGAGAGACTACTGCTGTTAGGAGATCATCTTAATGTTTTTGGGGTTTTAATTTTGGTGCTGATTCGATCTTTGAGGAAGTTGCAGGGTTTTCTCCTTTATGGTTTCCTTGAGGAAAATATTTGTGTCTATTGTCTCTTGTGTTTCATTATTGTGCTTGCTATTCTCTGAGTTAAATATCCTAATATGATGCTATCTTGATAGATGATAAAAATCGAACATATTTTTCTAGTGCAACCACTAAAAAATTTCTAATATCTTGCATTTATTTGAGTTTGTGAAAATCACCCATATATTAAGAAACTTGGAATGCTCTTCAATTTTTATATAGACTTTGTCACATATCCAATATCTGTTTCAGAGATGTGGTATCATTTAGTTTTTAATTTATGTCCTAATACTTTTTTTAGGTGTATCCCCAATTCATTTTCACTACTATCAGGGCACCAAATCCAAAGTATTTTTAAAATCTTGCATCTATTGTTGCATAGGTTTCTTTTTCTTTTCATTTCTTATCCTCCTCCTTGTTACTTCTTTTTATTTTTTTTAATTTATTTCCTCTCATTTATTTATCAATGTGTCTTATTGGTTTTCAAAAAAAACCATTCCATGTGGTGTTTTTTAATTGGATGTTAGGATTCGCTTCTTTAGAGTAAGTCCTAAGCCACTTTATTTTGTGTTTTTTCCTCATCATTGATAATGAAATGATAACAATTTTGACTCATGTGGCTGTAAAATAACCCTTTCCTGGTAAACACTACTTTATAACCCACACCAGTAAAAAGGTTCCAAGTGTCCCCTTTTTGTTGGAAAAAAAGAATTAAGTGATGTGTTTGTACATGGTGAATGAAACCATTTTTATCGTTCACAAATATCATCCACGACTAATATTACTGCAGGTCATAGTACCCCCACTATACTAGTGTGTAACTATAAAATGTGCACCCAAATTGATTTCTACCATGTATCCATTCCACATCTGGCATGAAAGGATTAACACCCTATCGTCTTCCTTGTGGGATCCTTAGTCACAATTGATGCATAGGATCCTTGAGAATTTGAGACCCTCTTTGTACTAGTGCCCAAATTTTTAACTTGCACCAATAATAATAAACACATTACCATTGTCATGCATCACCTTACACTATGGCCACATGATAATAAACACTAGGAAGCATGTTATTTATAGAGTAATGTTTTCAACATTCTAGTTCAGTGGGGCATCTATCACTTTTCCACTCTCAATTTAGCTCCAACATCCCCTCTAGGCATCACATCAATAGTTGAGACATCTCTTTGAGACTTATTTCCTTTCCCTTTAGCCATTCCTAAATGGGGAGGAAAACATGGATGCTTTCAACTTCAACTAAAAGAAAAATAAGGATGATTTTGACTTCAACTAGAAGGAAATGATGAAGAACACACTTAATAAAGGAGGATACACCTAGCCAATGAGGGAACAACGCCATACATCAACATTTTCTTTAATTGTTTTGCAACCAATTAACATTGATTGTTTTTGTGAAGAAAAAGTATCTTGCGTCTCATGATGTTAAATTCTAAGTGATAATGGACTATCTAATGGATATTTCAAATGTTGGTGCTAAATTATGCAAAATGAATGAAGTTTTTATTGCCATAGATGATAATAATATGTACTTTAAGTTTGTTAAAATAGTAGCTCGGATAAAATGTTGAAATATGTCTATTGGATAAAATAGTAGCTCGGATAAAATGTCCAAATATGTCTATTGGCAATAGTATTGGATACATTGCGAAGGGAAATATGTTCTATATATGTACTTTAGATGTAAGACAATGTTAAGATGATAAAAAAATGTGTGACTCTATGTGTCCAACAACATGCAACAAAATATGCAAAGAGGTAAGGAAAGAATGTTGGTGATGTGTTACTTGAAACTCCTATCCAATCCTAGTAAATGCATATTCAAATATCTCCAATCCTAGCGAATGACAATATAAAAATATGGTTTATTTTGGTGAGAAAAGGTTGACCATGTTGGACCATTGTCAAACATGGTTGACAAATCATGAAGAACTAAGCTCAAGTATAGTGAACCATGGTTGACTATTTTATATGCATAGTTGACTTTAGTGCATCGTGGTGGACGATAATTAACTTTTATTAGTAGCAGTTGACCATTTTAATGAAAGGTGTTAAGTCATAGTTGAATATTTTTTTCCATAATCAACTTAAGCTAACAAATTTTAACCCTGTTTTGAAATATGGTTGACTATGTTTAACCATAGTTAACCAAGGGTGATTATTGTTTGACCATGGTTGACCTTAATGCATCATGCTTGACTATTGTTTGATTTTGGTCAACAATGGTTTATATTAGTGAAACTCGATTCTGTATGGTTGAGTGACTATTATTTGACCATCATTAATTTTGGTTGAATTAGTCAACCATGGTTGACATTCAGAAAGCATGGTTGCCTTTGCTTAGCTAAGGTTGACTATATTTGACCACATTCACCATGTTTGACCACATTCACTATGTTTGAAAAAGTTTCACCATGTTTTGAAACATGGTTAACTAAGTTTAACCATAGATAAGCAAGGGTGACTACTCTTTGACCATGGTAAACTTTATTGTGTTGTGGTTAACTATTGTTTGATTTTGGTCAACCATGGTTTACATTAGGGAACCTTGGTGTGTATGGTTTAGTTTGATTGAGTGGCATTGACTATGTTTCCCCACAACTAACAAACCATTATTGGCCATGGATTACCATGGATTACTTTATTAAGTTACTGTTATTTTTTTGTGTGATTCATGTCTTAAAATTTCCTCCGTGAACCCTTAGCCATGTGGAGATCATGAACATTGTTTGAATATCTTAACTTAGTTAACATAAATACTAGTAACAACCATATTAATAATATTAATGTGTTAAAATATTTGTGAATTTGATATGTATATTATAGAGAAAAACATTATGAATGTACCAAATTTATTTCTATCCATATGGTTATTGCTAATTAAGATGGACATATAAAAATATCTCCAAAATATTAATAAATAAATTAATATTATTTACTTAATTATAATATATTTATTTTATTCCATATTTCATATTGTTTTTAGAGTACTGAATCGCATGTAATTGGATATCCTTCAAAAATGGAAAAGGGTTCAATGTACTTTCCGTTTGCGACTGAGATTTAGATTGAAAAATTGAACATTAAATATAATTTGATATACCAAAGTGTAAAGGGTATAATATTTTCATACTTTAAGGTTTTAAAATTTCGTACCTGTCCATGGTCCAGGCTACTGCCCTGGTAATTGCTTCTTGCTCTGCTAGAAATCAAGTACACAATCTCACCCAAATATTGTTTCCAAATGAACAGTGCCAAGTGCATATAATTTTCCCTTCATTTATAATGTCTGTCTGATCCCCAAATGATATGATACGATTCCACCTTTTCCCTTCTCTCCTTTCTTTTATTAATTTTATAATTATGAAAAGCTAAACAAAGTTGTATATATATATTTATAAAAAGAGAGCTTGACTCGTTATATCAATCTAGGATTACTTATTAGTTTTATAATTATGAAAATCTAAACAAAGTTGCATATATATATTTATAAAAGGAGCTATCTAACTAGGACTTTTTGACTTTTTGGCTGATTTTATGCCAATGAGTTTAATCTACAAAATCTGTATTTTTTGTTGTTTGTTCGGCAATTTTAAGCTCAGAAATTAAATTAAGTGACCAGAAAACCCTCAACTCGCCCACACTTTGTAAGATCTAGCAGTGTGAATATTCATGGCAAAAAATTGGTAAAACCCAGCCAAAAACAGAGGTAAAAAAGACTCCTCTTTAGCCAACTTGTTTATAAAAAGAGAGCTTGACTCATTAGATCAATCCAGGATTACAGGATTATTAATATGAAGTTAGCCCAATGGATGCAAGTAACTATGATAGAAGATGAAATGTGAGAACAACACTCAATGAACGCTTGAACCCTATCATGCATCTCCAAGATGCATGTGGTCCTGCCTATGTTCCTGTGCTTCATTTATATTGCAATAAGGTGGTGAGAGATATTGACATCTCCAATCCCCTGAGTGCAAGCATGATGCCTGCTTCCTGTTGGGAGCACAATGGTCATCCTGTGCCATATCAGTCACACCTTCACATTGAACACCACACTCAAGCACTTCTGCGAGATGACAATTGAAGATCTTTCGTAGCCAAAGAAAGCTCAACTACCGCATCAGACAGGAGATAATTAAACCAAGATCACTAGCAAGATCCATAAGAAGAAACCCACCAAATTTATGTGTAATATGTGAAACGTTATGTACTTAGAATCCAATAGCTATGTACTCTAGTATGATTTAATGTAAACACCTTTGCTTAAATATGCATAATTGCAAATTTGAGCATAATATGTTAAATATGTCACCTTTCCTTTGTTTGACATTGGTGTTACAATCAAGTCCTTGCATATGAGTCACACAAAAAGGTTACTGATTTGTGTAGTAGTATTAGTGTTGATAATCCTAATTGAGAAAATTCAACCCACTACTAGTACAATATACAATCCCATTAATACATATATTACTTAAGATCTTAGTATTGGGATCTTATACTTCATTACATGTTACTCTAGGCTTGTATATTTCATTGCATTGTGTATTTCATTACATGTTATTCACTTGCAATGTGCATGCAATGTTCTTAATTCCATTGAGTTTGATTTTGTTATGGTGTGAAATGGAATCCTAAAGACTATAAATTGAGATCTTATATTATGGTTATTATCCATGGCTAAGTGTAGCATGGAGTGATGGTACCATTGTGTAAAAGTATCATGACTCATTGTCATAGAGTTGAACTAGAGTGGAGAATGTTGAAAAACTTTGTTGTGAGGCAACTATGGCCATACTTATCGCATTCCAAGATTTGTTGGTATTTCCATGACAAGTATTGGTGTAGTGTTATTATATATTATAGACATGCACCTTGTGGAGAGGGACCATCCAAACACATCATTATTTGGGCTATAGAAATAGTTTATAGATCAGTTGTTGCAATTCACCTTAAGATTGGAATGGTGAAACTGTTAACATATGGATGGGTTAAGTGAGATGGATAGGTGTCACCCTCCCATTTGTGTAGGTCACAAACTTCCACAGTATGCATGGGAGGCCTTTATCACATAGAATTTCACATCATGATATACAAGATGCTCTTACTTCACAATCTTACTTCACATGTTTCAACTCGTACTATTGGCACAATTCCGATACTTTCCTCTTCATTGACATTAGAGGAAATTTGAGGGCTAAAATGGTCCTCCTAAGAAAAATAATAAAATGATAGTTAAATTAATAAAATTATAGTTAAAATAATAAAATAATAGTTATTAATTTTTTAGGAAGAATGAAAAAAATTGTTTTTTTGTTCGTATTTTCAACATATCTCCCTATGTTTTTACTCAAATTCGAAGTGGGAGAGCTCGTTGGATGTGGAATTTAATTCCGCATCCAACGAGTACCCACACTACATAATTTTGACAGATGCCTCTATCCCAAAAATAAGAAATGCCTGAATAAACATGATGATGACATCATCATCACATTTTTTCAGGTATTTCTTATTTTTGGGGTAGCGGGGCCCATCAAAAGTATGCAGTGTGGGTAATCATTGGATGTGGAATTAAATTCCACATCCAATGATCTCTCCCTCTTGAAATTTGAGTAAAATCACAGGGAGATATGTAAAAAATACGAACAAAAAAAGTATTTTTCTTTTATGACAAATATGTCAATTCAACCATTATGGTTGAATCATTTTATTGAAATTATATTGGTTCTTGAATTCCAACTCACAAAATTTATTGTTGGCCTTTTTTCTTATAAGGCCCATTTTAGACCCCAAATTTCCTCTAATGAGTTTCTAGATCTATTTGTAGGTACACTTTTAACAGTTTAGGTGGATCCCAAAAACCTTTCCACATCCCATACAACTTATATTAAGCAGAGAAACGTGTGGGGAGACTTCCAAGTTAAAATAGGAGGAAAATATCAGGAACAAGGGCATTCCCACTCAATAAATAAATGTGCACCCACTCAACACAACACTCAACGAGTAATCTTGAAGCATGATAAACACTCCTCCCTAGAGGGCACATTTAAATAACAATATTTGTTCCCATTTTCAAGCTACATGAGATGTAAAATAAATGAAGATGGGGGCCATGTAAAATTGTATAAATGATTGTGCCTCATTAATACAAACTATACTTTATGTTCATATCTACCTTATTTTTTTGAGCTTCATAGATCAACTACAATGTTTATTTATTTATTTATCACATCATTTTATTTCTTTAGGATGAAAAAAATCGGTATATGTTATCTTCTCTCTGCTTGTATTCAAATTATTTCATATTAAGAGATACCCCAGCATGGAAAGAGTCATGTAATAAATCATTGTTGATGTGATCCAAGGGATGTTAATATTTTAGGTGCAATCAATGGTAGGGTTTTTATATTCTAAAAGAAAGAGCAATGCTTATAGAATAGAATGTAATGATTTTATTCTTCTTGAGAGGAGATCATGTAGGATTTGTGGGATCATGAATAAAATAATGTAAAAGGTTATTCTAATTATGTAACTCATAGCCACCTTAGATATTGTGCTTGTTGATATGGGATAGAGAGTCAAATGATTGAAAATTTTAACTAAACAAAATAGAAAAATGTATATACTAATCTAAATAATGAAGCACAAGATATCACAAATAAACTTGGAAATTAGATAATTCCTTATTAGTTAACCTAAGCATTATTGATGAGGCAAAAACCTTTTATATATTTACGTATCTTTCAAGCCTATATTGCTTGACAAGGTCAAAACCCTAATCCAATAATGTAGACAACTTAAAACTAAAAGAAATATTATTTAAGTGTAGATGCATGTAACACAAGGATGGAAAGAGTTTCTTCCTAAAAAAATATTAACTAACATATATCTAATAGCATGCAACTAAATGATTAGTTCCACAACAATCAAGGAAAATGTTGATGTATGGGGTTATGCCCTCCTTCACTAAGCATCTTCCTTGACATGGTGTATTCTTCATCATTTTCTCTCGATTGAAATCAAAAGTGCCCATGTTTTCCTCCTAGTTGAAGTCAAAATAATTCATGTTTTCCTTTCGATTCAAGTTGAAAACATGCATGTTTCTTCATGGTTTATGAATGGCACAAGGGAAAAGAAACAAGGCTAGGAGAGATACCCCAATTGTTTATGGGATCCCAAGAGGGGTTGATGGAACCATAAAGAGTAGAAAAGTGATAGATGCCATGTTGAACTAGAATGTTGAAGACACAGATTTGTGAACAATGTGGTTGATGGTGTGAAACATGGTTGCATAGGTGATGGTGTGAGAGTCATTTCAGGGAAGATGAGATTTGGGTAAGAGAACCGTGGACTAGAATATGCATGAGTATCAATTTTTTTTGTGAAAAAGGAGAATATTAGTGGATATCATGATATAGTAGGAGGACGGATTAGGAGGGATAGATACCATAACAATGAATCCACCTTGAGGGACCCATGATTATGGTCATGAATACATCATTTTTTTTAACCTAAAATAAAGATATATGTATAAACTAAAAATTTATTTTCTTACTATTCATATATTGAAACAAAGAGAAGAAACCATTACATAAGAAGCAGTTAAAAGATCTCCAATATAGATATGTATACAAAACTTGAAACATAGTTACATGTAGCGGCCTTTCAAGAAAATACTATCAAAGTTTTCCTAGAAAAGAAAACCAAATGTGTACATGTCATAAACTAGATGGTTATGAATACATCCTAAGGGAGAATAAAATAATATATGAATAAAGATACCAATGATTATAGGGAGAATACGCACGCTAATGCAAAGTGGATCTCAATCTGGAAAAGGCATATGACAGACCCGATTGGACCTTTCTTCCACCTTGTCCTCCAACAGATTGGGTTTCCATATGCCATTTCGACATGGATCATGACGTGTGTATCATCTACTTCTTTCGCCATTCTTGTTAATGGTTCTCTGACAACATATTTCAAGAGTGTTCGTGGAAATAGACAAGGCTTCCCCTTGTTGTCTTTTTTGTTCATCATGGGCATTGAAGGGATCTTCCCCCTCTTTAATAAATATGAGTCAGATGGCTCCTTACTGGGTGTGAAAATTGCCAGCAGATTATCAATTTCTCTCATTATATTTGTGGACGATGTCATCATTCTTGGCATAGGATCTGAAGCTGAGTGGAGTCTCATTAAAGAACTTCTTAACCTTTTTTTCTCTGTGATAGGCTTATCAAACGACAAGCAAAAATATTATATCCACCACAACTGTAAGAATGAACTATTGAAAAGGCATATTGCCGACCTCTCCACTGTCAAGGCAGCTAGTATTAACGACAGAATGAAATATCTGGGCTATTTCTTGAAGCCTAACATCTATCTGAAATCCGATTGGAATTGGTTATTGAACAAGCTTCAAAGGAAAATTTAAGGGTCGAATTCTTGTTGGATATCTCTAGGCGGTCGATTAACAATATCCATTGTTGTTTTACATATTGTCCCAATATACTGGTTTTTAATGATGCACATACCGGTTAGGATTTTCACCAACATCTGCAAGACATTAGTCAACTATGTATGGCATGGAAAAGCACCTACAATCAAGTTTCATCTGACCAGCTGGAAGTCACTTTCAAAGCCGTGATTTCTAGGTGGATGGGGTATCAAAAACTTGGTGCTCTTCAATTCTTCACTTTGTTCCAAGAGTCTCTGGTGGCCACTACACAATGAAGGTATTTGGGGAAAAGTTATTGGATGCAAGTACCTCAGAAGACTACCATATGATTTATAGTTAATATATGGTAGAATTCACTCCGTCAACAACTCATTGATTTGGTGCACCTTGGTGGATACTATTCCACTTATCTTGCCTAACCTCTGTTGGAAGGTCGATAGGGGATCACATGTCTATATTGGAACATACCCAATTGTTGGATTGGAAAATTATAGTCTATTAGACCAGCTGATCAAACACCTTCAAGACAAGAATGTTTATGATCTTTCCCACATCTACACGCTTGAAGAGAAGGTTAGACCCAACTAGAGAAGCGTTGTTGATCTCAAACTCAGTGAATGCTTGGAGAGGGAATGGTCCTCTTATACTACTAGACTGGTCATCACGGTTATTTCCCTAGACTGAGAGCCTGATAGAATCATATGGAACTGCAATAAACAAAACGGGTTTGTCACTACATATCAGATGTATTTCCATCTAGATTCTCAACAGGTTCCTATTCCATTGGTGATCCTTCTCAACAAATTATGGACTAGATGAATTCCATCAAATATGAAATGCTTCACCTGGCTTTGCTTAAACCAAAAAATACTTACATGGGATGCACTGTAGAAGTGTGGATTCATAGGAACAGGTTGGTGTTGTCTATGCTCATCAGACCTTGAATATGTAGATCACTTATTTGGAGGCTGCATTTTTTTTCAAACTATTTGGGATTATATATGTAATTACTATGCTATCACTATTAGCTGGGACAAACCATGTTTGCAAGACAATTTTGGGTTCATATTAATTAAATCCACAATACCGATAGACATTATGATATCAACTATTTGGTCTATGTGGAGAATTCTCAACCATGTCATTTTTCAGAATGGGAGGCTAGACCATTTCCTTGTTGGTTAAAAATTAATATGTTGGCTCTAATCATATGCCATTATGAATTAAAAGGCACTTGGAAAGAGGATAGTTTATCCACTGGTGGATCAGCAAGGCATTGTGAGCTATTTTGATGGATCCGAGCAGGGACGCTTATGTGGAGCTGGAATGGTGATCAAGATGAACTAGTATTTATCCTAGAGACTCAAGCTAAGTATTGGCTCTAGATGAGACACCAAATCATAGCCTCTTGCACTCTAGGGTTCAATGTTTTTTTTCCGAGGAAAAATAAATAAAATCCATTACGATATTTGGGGATTCTAAAGCGATAGTGGAATGGGAAAAATGAAGACTCTTCACTTAAAGTGTCAGGGTTATCTATGGAAAATTCTAGCTTCCTACCCTTACATTTATTGTACAGGGTATTTTTAGGTAGTTCTTGATCAAAATCCTCATTTTATCTTCATTAACCTTTCTTAATTCATACCTTAGTTCATCCATAGTCCTTTTTAATTCAGATCTATTGTCCCGAATTTCATTTAGATCTACCTAGAACTCTCTATCCCTTAGATTACCCTATTCATTATTTAAAGGTTTTTATGGGCAACGTCCCTCTTCTGTAGATATTCCCATATCTGCATATTTCCTACAAAATATATTTGTACTTTCTCTTTGCTGGGTATAAGAGAATTTTTAAGACAAAATAAACGCGAGTTAGTTTGTTTTTTTCTAAAATAGTAGTGTGTTGATCCTATTCAATCCTGGTGCTGAAACCGTGCTCTGATACCATATGTACCATATCTCAAATTTCAAACATAAAAACTGTTCTATAACCAAATATCTTCAGACGTATTAATAAAATACCTAACTGTTATGAGGCATTACAAACAAATAGAGAGTTTAAAGCATAACCATGGCCACATGAAATGATCATCATATCCTTAAAATCTTAGAAACCATTTTCCAAAAAGAATAGATTTCCAAAAACAAAATCAAAAAGAAAATTTATTGTTCTTCCGCAAGAACCATTTCGTCATTTTGATTTTGCATTCTGCATTCCACATTCCGCACTCCATAATGCAGAATGTCGAATCAAAAATTTCGTTAAATAAATTGTTTACCTTCTGCACCCTTGATTCCTTATGGAATCAACCCTGACCGTTGATCTTGAATTGATGAGGATTTCGGGTTGCGAAAAATCCAGTTTTCATTTAAAATAATCCTTGACTTTCCATATTTTTCATTCTGCAAATTTGGATTGTAGGTTCTCAGTTGCAAAAACTCCAAATTTTTCCAACTTAATCTTCTACTTCCCGCCTTCTGCATTAGACATTCCACAAATGCATATTGTGGTTTGTGGGTCGCAAAAAATCCAAAATCCATGAACTTAATACACATTCCGCAAATGCATATTGTGGTTTGACATTCACTTGCGGATGATAGTATCCTCTATTGAGGATGGTCTTGTAGGAAATAACACTCTGTTCCTAAGAGTGGTCCTCACTAGATAAGGATGGCCCTGTAGATGTTAACACTCACTTAGGTGTGGTTCCAGATTTGAATATGAGGATACTCTACAATGAGTCCTTATGGATGACAGGGCTTGCATTTAGGTGCGGTTGAGATATGCCTTGTAGAGATTTCTCTCGCTTGGAGAGTATACCTACATTTATATGTAGAGTCCATATAACAACACTCTCTTGGGTGTGGTCCTAGATTTAGTGGTGAGTATTCTGTATGATGAGTCCTTACGGATGTCGTAGTATAACACTCACATAGAGTGGTCCTAGATTTCATGCTAAGGATGTCCTACGATGAGGTCCTGCATCTATGTGCGATCGATATCTGCAGTTGTAGGTGATACTCTTGCATCGAGAGTATGCCTACATGTATATGTATATGCCATAGCATAACACTCACTTGGAGTGGTCCTACCTCTAATAGTTTGAGGGTGGTCTACGATGAGTCCTTGCGGACGACATGTACTACATTAACGTGCAGACGAGATCTACACTCAGTTGTAGATGATTTCGTTGGTCGATACTATGGACCCTCCTCACTAAGGGGAAGTATGTTGATGGAGGATTGCACCATCCTTGGACCTAGGTACTAAAGTGATAGGGATTGATCATGTTGTAAAGAGATCATGTGTACTACAGCTAGAATGGAACCAGAGTATTGAGAAGATCAAACTGATGCTACAAAGGATCGAGAAGATCAGAGTGCTGATGCAAAGGATCAAGAAGATCAAAGTGTTGCTACAAAGGATCGAGAAGATCAAAGTGTTGCTGCAAAGGATCAAGAAGATCTAAGTTTTGCTACGAAGGATCAGAAGATAGAAGTATTGTTGCAAAAGGATCAAGTGATTGTGTGCTATGGAAGATGAAGACATTGAAGAGTAATTGCTTTAGTTACTCATGAATGTTGAAAAATTCCTATGATGTATAGTTGTATTACCTTGATAATGCTGAAGATACTCTCTATCATTACTCCTATAGTTGATGATGATGTTGTCAATAGAATACCCTTCTCGTTAAGGGGGAGTGTTGATATTTGTAACTTCAACGAATATTCTAAATATATTTTAATGATGCACCCCAAGGGAAATGTTATTATTCCTCTGTCGAGATTTTATTATTGTAATTGGTCATCATATATTCATGAGGTAAATCCTCCATTGTAATTCAGGTCAATAGTACCCCAATGAATAATATAAAATATTTTTTTGAGACTTCCTTAGTGAAGTCGGCCCAGGAATTTTAGTGACTTAAAGTGTATAAAAACATGAGTTGTTCTTCTCATTAGAACACAGACTCACTCACTTGAGTAGCGTATAAGAGAGAAAGAGATCAACAAGGAGGAGAATATGTTTTTGGGGGTTTTAAATTATACATCTTATACAGAGGAATTTTTGTTGCATTTTCTTTCCCTTTAGGGTTTCCCAGGATAAATATTGTGTCTATCTTGTGATTGTGTTTCTTTCAGTGATTCTACATATGCTACTGTTGTGAACTTGGATTAAACACTAATTATATCTAGATTAGAATATGAAACCTTAACAATAGATTGTTTTATTTCTCATTTATAAAGAAAAATAGAAAAAACAACAAGTATTTTCTTTACATGCATTTAGGATAGGGTTTATGCTTAGGTGCATTGGATGCTTTTGTCTATTTGAAAATACAAAAAAAAAAAAGATCTTTTTTGTGGCCTCCATTTTCAGTTTTGAAAATAAAAGAGAAGTAGAAGTTTTCATTTTGAATCTCTTTCACATTGGTCATGTTGTTTATGCTTTCAAGTCAAAAAATCATTAGTTTATTTATTTCTATCTTTGATTAATAAACATCCCTTAAAAATAATGTTAACATTTAAAACATATTAGTAACATTTTGACATCATTGATAAAACCAACTGTGACACAAACCTAAGTTCCCTTGTAAGCTTTGTGAGGGATATCACGTTACTTATTAGTTCCCTACTATTACATAGCTATGAAGAGTGTGGTATGAGTCTTAAGGATATCATACTCTTGAACAACATTGTAATCTCCCTTTTTTGGAAATTTGGAGGAAATTACAAATTGGGCAAAATTCGAGCTTAACTAGTCATGACTCTAGCTTAACTAGTCATGACTCTAGAGGGTTCCAACTTTCACCAAATGATCCTGAATTTAAAAGCAGACAATATGGTGAGTCTTAAAAAATCCTAAGGTGTTTTATGGATATTTTGTATCATTATTTATACCTCTACAAACTTTTTTTTCTATAAAGACAAAAAGACCAAAATTACTAGGAAATAATATTCAAACCCCCCCAAGGGTAATGGCCAAACTAGCTCTCCAACTCAAGTACAACCCTCCCAAATTTAAGAAAAGAGTATGGGAATGAGTATTAGAAATAAATTATTGTTCTTAATCATTTTTATTAAGTTATTCAAATGTATTATGGTTTACAACATTTATAAGGTAGCTTTTAGTGAAATTGCTTATGGGGAAATTGCATAACTAGCTCGATTTTGACATATGAAAGGTAGAGTTAAAGGTTCATATCAGGATGTGACATATAGGGAACATATAAATAATACCAATTTATTCCCAAGTAGTATGAAACACCATATAAATCCCTTCATACAAGTCTGGTGTACAACTCATTCATTATGGGGGTCAAATACATGAAAACTAGTGAATTGGTAGCATGGAATTGCAAGAGTTTCACATATGGATTTCTTGGATTTCAACCTTAGAGCATAGGAACATGGAATTATAGAGTAACAAAACAAATATGGTTTTCACAACATCATCAAAATCATATAACATCCATCATACAAATCTAATACAAGACTCCTTCAACATTGAAGCTAAAGTCATGGAAACTAGTGATTCAATGGCATGGGAATGCAATATTTTCACACATGAGTTTATTGGATTTAGACCCACAGAGGATATGGAAATTAAATTACAGAGTAATAAATCACATATTTATTTCCAAAAATCATCCAACTCATTTAATATCCCTCATACAAATTTGGTATAAAACGACTTGAAGATTGAAGCCAAATTCCATGAAGACTAGTGATACAAGGGCATGAGTATGCAAGATTTTCATACATGTATTTATTATATGTTAACATAAACAGAATGTGGAAATAATATTACAGATACATACATCATATATTGCTTCCCCATCATCATAAAAATCATAATAATGTCCTCATAAAAATCTGATATATAGCTACTTCAGTATTGAAGCCAAATCCATGAAAACTAGTTATTCAAGAGCACGGGGAATGCGAGCCTTTCATACATATGCTTCTAAGATTTTGAATTACAGAGAATATTTAGGTGATATTAAATATCAATCATCATGTATCAAATATTTGGCATCAACTATCCTCAGCAAGGCACAAGAATCACCCCAACAAGTGTGCAATCAAATAAGAGTGTGGGGGGATGGAGAAGAAGGAATGAGAAAATGGGGAGATAAATGAGAATTATACTGTATGGAACATTAAACTGAAAATACAAATCCTTCATTAATCTCCCATAATATTTCTGAATGGCCTCTCCATCAGCCAACTTTGAAAGGAATTAAAGTCCCTCAAAATTGGTTCACAAGCAGGCAGAGTGAACACTCACCGTGCGATGGACAAGCAAAAGCTGTAAAAAATTCCAAAGGAAAACTAAAAAATAATAAAAATATATTCTAATTCCTCATTAAATCCTTTTATCAACTTCATGAGGCCTCATAAGGTCCAATTTCCCTCCATGAGATTCCTCCAACTCATCTTAGTGGTTTAGTAACTATCATGACACTTGTCTTCCTCTTCATGCTCCAATTCTTTCCCCAATTTGAATGGTTACCTCTAAGTCCTGAATTAGACCTCTTTGTGGCTATTTTTAGCCATGTCATTTCCTATTTGTCATATTTCATAAATCAGGTCTGAATTATTCATACTTGTCATAGAATATTCCATCATTTGTTGTCATAGAGTGCATAAAATCTCCTTCCAAGTGGCACACCGTGTCTTCTAGTCTCTTCCTTTTCCATAGGATTTACCCTTGTTTACCAATTAGACTTCATGGTATAATTATATTATATTTGACACCACATAACAATCCAATAATCTTACATTACCCATGTTTTCGAATTTGAATGAATATCATGCCAAGTGTGTAGGGAATCTAGTCACCCAAAGGCTCCACAAGCTTCCAAGTGTCTTCATGAACTCATGCCACCTTTATTTTCTTAGAATTTATCATTTATGTGACCCAATTAAATTTGAATATGGTAAAATAATGTCCTTTTGGGTCCCATATACCCTTATTACAAAATTTATATCTCCATCTCAACCTAGGGAACGAGTAGGTTGGTGAAACATTATTTGCAAATAGTCTTATTTGGAAATTATTGAATTGGGAACATCCCTTAAAAAGAACGTTAATAATTAAAGAATATTAGTAACATTTTATTTATAGGTATGACACACACTAGTCTAGGCTAGTGTTTTGGGTTAAGGTTATCTTTAAACACGGGAAAATTTAAACTCAAACATAGTGGCCTTTCGTTCAGGAAATCCCATTTCATAGAGAAATGAATTAGAAAGATCCTCTAAAACATGAGTCAAGTACGATATCATGTGATACCAAGTTGCAGAGATACCCCTCCTATACTTGACTAATCATACATCAGAGCTAATCTACATCTAGGGATTCACTCAGTGCCTTCTTCTGTCCCTATTGAATGGTATTATGTGTCTCTCCATGATGGCTTACCTCTATGTTGGCTAGCCATCAATTCAAATCCTTGCATAAGTTGCATGGTCTTATCATCAAAATATTAATTCAAACATTTATTAAATTCATATCTATAATCCATAACTTCAATAGGTTCCAAGATGATGCTCAGATACCACTGTAATATCCCTTTTTTGGAAATTTGGAGAAAATTACAAATTGGACAAAATTCGAGCTTATTTAGTCATGATTCTAGAGGGTTCCAAATTTCACCAAATGGTCCCAAATTTGAAAGGAGATGGTATGGTGAGTATTAAAAAATACCAATGTGTTTTATGGATACTTTGTATCAGTCTTTAGACCTCTAAAAACTTGTTTGGGGATAATGACAAAAAGACCAAAATTACTAGGAAATTGTATTCAAATCCGCCCAAGGGTAATGATCAAACTAGCTCTCCAAATCAAGTACGACCCTCCAAAATTTAAGAACAGAGTATGGGAATGAGTATCAGACATAATTTATTTTCCTCCATCATGTTTATTAAGTTCTGAAAATGGATTATGGTATGAAACACTTGTGGGGTAACTTTCAGTGAAGTTGCTTATGGGGAAATTACATAACTAGCACAATTTTAACATATGAAGGACGGAGTTAAAGGTTTAGATCAGTATGTGACATATAGGGACCATATAAAGAATACACATGGATAACTTTAACATGTGACGATATGATTTCATGAGATAAATTTTATTTTCTTGATATCCCACATTTCAAGAAAGGAATCCCTTCTCACTAAGTGTTGGAACACTGCAACAATCTTTTCTTGTTGAGTGTTACAACAAAAGGAAACCACACCCTTGAAATAATGTTGAGGATATAACAAATTGTGCTGAAATGATAGACATCCATGTAACTAATAACACCTGTATTCCACATTGCATAAGTCTAAAAATAACATTAGTATTTCATGTATTATAAGCATACACAATTGAAATTGGAATGTACGACAACAAAAATAAAAAAATAAAATTACATGTGTATAAAATCTATACAAAATAAATATAAAAACAGACATAAATTTTGATAAATCTAACAGGTCATAAAGTTTGCTTTCCTTTGCATTGTGCTAGATCTCATAAACTCGTTCCCAATCCACCACTGATATATGCAGACCTATTAATTATATACGCATTACTGCATCAAGGGTATAAATTGACAATATTGTTCTCTTTATGTCTTTAATCATATTTTGCTTAGAGAAGCCTTGTTCACATGAAACGGTTCTTGCTGGTATTTCAAGTCCTGCTTGCCATAATTTTAACATATGTGGATATCTAGAATGCCAATCTTTTGTTTGAGAAAATACTTCCCATGCATATTTCATTGGAAGTCTTTCTCCATTTAGATAAAGCACATCAATAAATTCATACAACTCTCTTTTACAAGAAACAATGTCAAACAATGGTACATTTTCACTTTCATTGCAGGTTTTATGTTACAAATGTGAAAATATTTTCTCAAGCCAATGCTTTGCATTATTTTCTCTCACATAGATATCTGATGCATAATGGAAAGGACTAAATAACCTCACTAAATTAAAGAGATGAAGGACCTCTGGAAATCTTGAATTAAAGCTCTCAATCAATTCTTGAAAACAATTCCTTGTAAGTTGTATGCAACTTTCAAGGGAGCCATTGATGAAAGTTACGATTCGTTGTGGAATTTGTTCATGTTGTATTGGAATATATAGAAATTCATGTCGATGGGTAGTCCCCCCTTTGTCAATATTTTTCGAGAAATCCATCTTTTGAATTTTCTAAGAATTTAGTAAGATGCACTGTGCCTTTTACAAAAGCATATGGACTACTGAAGTATCTATGAATAGTGTTTAATGTATGATCAATGGCTATTCCAACTGATGTGACATACACAATATATTCTTGGAATCTTTTGCTTAGATTATTCAACTCCATCAAAACATCAACAAGCATATTTAAATAAAACTGAAGTAAGAAAATTATTTACCTTATGATACCAAGAGTTCTTTCTTTAGGTCTTTCAACTACTTGAACTCTAGATAACCATCTGATACCATGTATTTGAAGAAATTGTAAGGATTCTAATTCCATGATCTCCAGTAAATAAATCAGTTCATCATTTCTCTTTGTTGAATTTCCAACCCATGAATACACTTTATTTGCTATTTTTTCAACATACAACAAGTCAGGAATCTTCTTTGAAGCGTCTAATGTTGCAAGTGCCTCGTGGTGTGCAATATAATGAGTACCAATCAGATTAGTTATATCAATCTTTAGCAATATGAAAAATCCATTTTCACATCCAACCATTGAGGAAGCACCATCAGTGGAAAATGCAATTAGTTTTCCATTTTTCAGTAGCCTTCTTTCCTTTAGATTAGTGACTGTATCATATATTGTCATTCCCTTACCATCAAGAGCACTAACAATTTTCATGAATTGTGATATTGGAGACCCCAAACCTTTTGAGTCTAGATATTTTGAATACACAACAGGTGTTGTTCCAAACCATGCTATGTGCTTTCATCTAACATTATAGAGAAAAATGGGCTCTCTAAAATATTTCTAACTTGCACCTCTTTAAGGTAATCTGATATACATTGAACAAATCCACTAGCATCCTTTGTATTTATATAAGAAGAGTAATCCACTTTAGAAGGCATATTAGGTGTTTTCAAATGCATTTGAAGATGACATAGGTTTTCATAAGTAAAAATTGAAATATCCTTCTATGCAATAAAATATGCTAGCTTCATAGTGGTTATGGCTCTTTCCTTGTTGGCATCATTTATAGTCACCATGTGCTCTAGAATGGGCTTTTCTAACCTTTCAATTTCATATAAAAAATTTTGAGCTGAGGTTTGATGGATATAATATTTTGAATGAGTTATAATAGCACCATAGATAATTGTATTGCATCCATTTCTGACACCCCATGGACCTTGAGCCTTGTAATTCTCACAAAATATGCACTTCATACGAGTTTTTCCATCAACAACATTGATACTATACACCCAAGGGTGTTTTATTTTCCACTCTTCCCAAAATTCACGTTTTGAGGAGGTATTCCTTCTCCTTGGACTACTAGATCCACCTTCCTTGTCATGACCAAGAATCCTCAAATCATCAAGAAGTTCTTCGTCCATGTCTTCATGAGGCTCATCATCATCCATGTCTTCAAGAGGCTCATCATTCAAGTCAGGGATATGTGAAATATTTCAACATTAGAAGGCTTCGACATTACATAATATCCATAAAACTTGTCCAAACTTAATTGGTCTTTTTTTTAGGAGGCATTTCTATTCAAATAATTTTCCTATATACAAAACAATAGCAATAAAAAATATTTGAAACTAGAACAAGTGCAATGTATTAAATCTATAACAAAAGATTATTTGAAAAAAAAAAAAATCCTTTTGGACATACTATTAAATCTGAAATTACAGAATATAACGTATAAATATAATAATCAACTCTCAAGAGGAAAATTTAAATATTTTTTTAAAATTCTCTTTGCAAAATGAAAATGTTGATAGTTTTCAACTTTCAGCGCCAAGACCAATTTTCCAAAGACTTTATTTAGACTTTGCACTTGCTGCTATCAATGCTAAATGTGGAAAATATGAAATAACAAAGATGATGGGATTGACGGGCTTTTCAGAGAAGTCATATTTTAATACCCACAAAGATATACATATGAAATTTTGAGACAAACATGTTCTTTTGTCGTGATATTAAGTCATAAATAAAGAAGGTCACCATATTCCAAAACAAATATAAAGGGTTCAACGGTTCAGTCAGAAATTGGGAGGGTAGTTTTTGCTTCTTGCATTAGAATTCATAAATCACTGTATGGAACATATAACCATCATGTACCCACCACCCATATAGATCTTGGTTTGATATATGGTTTAGAAAGGGTTTTTTTTTTATAATTTCAATCATCCCATCCTATTAGGTATGCAATGCTTCAAATACAAACATGACAATTAAATTGTGTTTATATACCTCTAGATTATATCACAATGTTACCAGATAAGAGAAGCAATTAAACTGTTTGTTTATTTCCAAAATATTCAATAATAGAGTATTAGTGGCAATTCAAACTTCAGCTTATAGTACTGGTCTTAGCTCACATTGCTTGGACAAGTGTTCTAAACAATTGATAGAAAACACTTGCTAAAAAGGACAAATAAGAAATGAGATTATTAAATAGCACTTGAGATTATAAAAGCTAAAAGTTTACCATACAACAAACTACTAAAGCTTTGTCCCCACTTATTATGCTTATTCTTATCATTTTTCAATTACATGTTCATATTCTGATTTCACTTCTTGATCAAAGATCAAATCCTATGGTTAATTTTCCCTAGGCCTAGTCAAAGAGTCTCAAACACAAAACAAAATAAAGAACACTTGCATCCATGAACACATGGCAAGCTAGGAATCTTGTGCTTACCCAAAGCAACAAAGGAAAAAAATATTCCATTGATGTGGCTGGGAAGACATATTTCCTTTATCATATGTGCCAATTTTTACAAGTTCTTTCATCTATTTAATCATTAAAAATTCCCTTTACATCGACCACCGCACCACTGTCACCTAGAAATAGTTGCTGTTAAATTATGCAATTTTGCATTTTGGTATCTAAACTATTTGCATTACCTACGGTATCTAATATTTGTTTCCCATTTCACCCCCAATAAACAGATTAAAGAAAAAAAACAAAAAGCGAAGCACATAAGAAGAAAACACCAAAAGCTTAGCCACAGTCAACAATTAATAGTTTGTTTCCCTCTTTTCTATCAAATATTTATTCATCTTTTTAATGCAATTTCCCTTGGACTTAGTGTATGTTTATCATCTATCCCAACCTTCAAACTCATTGTCATTTATATACAGACATAGATACTTGTTGCTTTTTTTTCTTTTTTTTTGTCAACACAGATTTATGCCATACACTATGATATTGTTGCTCGCTAGTGATACCTACAGTGTCAAAACCCCAAATTTTCCAAAAAATTAATTTTTTTTAAAATGCATATATTTTCATTAAATACAGTCATTAACTGTTTGATTAGTTCAATGTTATTAGATTCATATCTGAAAGATCTTTTGACTATGCTTATCTTTCTAGAATAGTTTCTTTTCAAATACTGATTTGTTTTCTGTTTGCGACCACAAGGTGGGATTGTCATGATAGACTGGGCTTACTTAGCTTCCGAGCTAACGCAACAGTTTTCCTTCTCTTACAGATATACAGGTAAGATGTTCGGGTCGCTGCTAACAAATCTCTAAAGTATTCAATAACGATTTGTTGTACAAAAATTATTCAGTAAAAGTATATACATGCTAGTTAGATTTATCAGGCTTATAAAGGTAAATCTTTAATTATGATTTATTTTAAGATCTTACTGATAGAGAATTGAATTCTACTAGAAAATATGGCAGCTATTTCTCCATCAAGAAAGCAGTATTTAACATTTCTATGGAGTATGAAACCATTGGATGTTCATACTGAATGCAAGTGTAAAATGCAATATATATTTCTTTACTAGTAGCAAGCATGGTAGGATTACAACATCAAAGATCTAATTTTACTTATTCATAATTTTGCATCATGCCATGATTAGATTTGCAACTGCAATTGTGAAATGATAAGGAGGTTTAAGTACCAAACTTATATTATTCTTACATCAAGAATTAAAAGGTTTACTACTTGATACAAGTAACTTTTAAAGTCTTCCTTTAGTATTTAAAAATTTGTATAGTTTAGAATATTATTTCTATTCTACGGTCAATGATTTGATGGTAACTTATAGATCATTCTCATATTTATTATACTCGAATACCATTTATGATATTCATAACTATACTATCAAGCCAGAAGGCTAATTTACCCAAGCTACCTATCATATACTGACTTATAATATCTTTTGTAATCTTTGATCTTGTGATTGAAAAAAGACTAATTGTCACATAATGATTTTATGACTATTAGAAGGATTGTGATTATAAAAGCTATGGATGACCATAAGCTTAAGAGTAAAACCATGCACATGATCAATGGATCACTTAATTTGATTATTATAATGCTGCATGTTTTTATATTATTATTCCCTTACCTTCATTGGTGAATTAAGGCAATAGATAATATAGACAACAATAGGTTTATGAACAAACTACGCTATGGTATATATTATTACTCCTTGCTCTTATATCTCATTAACAAACGATACAACTCTCCATACATAAAATATGATAGACCAACGATGAACCAATTCTACACTACAAGGTTTTCGAAACATCATTCTAATGATTATATGGTTGATTTTTAAAACGTAGGTGATTGACTAAGGTATAACGAACCTTGTGGAATCCCCGTGATATGATTTGGATTGCAAAAGTCCTTGGTGATCTTCTCGTGGAACTATAATGTTCCTACCCACTGCATGCCAGTTATTTAAGGGTTACATGGGCTCTTCTCGGTCATGCATTGGTGTTTAAAAGGGTTTGACTCAACCCTAAATGTCACTCTTCCTCTACCTCCGGGCCACTGGCCACTCTGCGATAACCTCCTTGTTCGCTCCATTGTTTGCACTGTCTGCTAGCAATCCATATGTTAGTTTCACTCCTCGTGGCTCATCTACTGCGTTGTGAGGATATTTACTGTGTCGAATAGCCTGCTATTGAATGTTGAACAGTGTTGACTTTCTTAGGGTTTCTCCATTGGCATCCATTGCCCGAACTCCTTGCTGTGTAGATCGTTTTTGTAATTCGTTGCTGTAAGTTGACCTCCATCGTGACAGATTACTGATTGCTTCAGCAAGTTCTCTCTCTTTTGCAGTAAATGAAGGGTTTACCTTTCTTCCTGCTGGTGGTTGTCTTGCTGTTCTTTAGTGGCCATATTTCTTTCAGGCATTAAGGTAAGATATGGGGTTCTCCCTTTATTTTCTTTTCAAAGTAAAAGCCTAAGAAAACAACAGTTTCTTTTGGCAAGATTTTGAGTATTTAAAATATCTTTTGTTGCAGGGTTGGTCTTCTCCTCTCGGCGTGGAAGGTATGAGATTTCAACAGCTGCTACTTCCGGTAAGCCTGGTTTTTACCCATAGCGTTCTCCTCCTTGCTGGTCCTTTAGGGCAGTCATGGGTTTTACTTCATGGTGTGTAAACCTCGCTGTTACTTTGGTTCAGTTGGTGAACCTAAACACTGTTAAAAGAGTTCGGCTCTTCGTTTATCATGGGTCTTGGTTGAAGCCAAGACTGTGGGTTTTGGGTCTTTAGATGATTGCTGGGTAAAACATGCATAAGTGTATTACTGTTGATATAGGCTGTAATCTTTATGTTTGTAAATGATAAAGGTAGCCTTCAGGTACCAAGGAGATAAAACTCCATCCTGTTGATGAACCTCAGTATGTCTTTTAATTTTTACAGGGTTTACCCTGAACTTGGAGCTATGAGCTCTCCATACAATTTTTCTTAGGTTGAATATTTTGATACTGTATAGTTTTGAAAACCATATACTATTTAAAATTTGGCTTATTAAGCCTATCTGACTTTGATACCTTCGATTCCTGTGAATTTGATGAATACTTGATTTACTCTCTGTAATTTATTTTATGGTATTAGCTAGTAGGGTTTTTACTGCATTTTAATAATATACTGCGTTAATTATTTATAAAAAAAAGTTATAATGGTTATACTTTGTAAATTATAAAATCTGACTGTTTTAAATGACATTCAAAGAGTCATTGACATTGTAACCTTGGTTACAGGTTTTTATATTAAAATTTTTGTTTATGAAAAATAGATTATAAATATTACTGTGTAAAGTTACCCTACCTGGAATACTTATTACCTTTACTGCTAACTTTGTTAGGGTTCTTTTACATGTTTTAAAAGGAAATAATAACTTGTTCTTTGCTTACAAAATAACATGTTGTTAATGTATCCTCAATACTCAGCATTACTTACACTGCATTTCTAAAATTATAAGGGTTTTTATATTCTTATTTTATTTTATTGTACTAATGTTCTTAAGTACTGTTTATTTACTTCGCAGTACAGAAAGCATAAATGGTTCCAGTTTGTAATTAATGTAATAAATATTTTACCTAAGTTCCATAATGGTAATACTCCTATTGTGTATATAATAAAAATTTATTGTTATTAATACAATAAAGATATTATCTCTCCTGAGAATACAAATGTTTCCATTATTATTATTTAGTTTATTTTATAACATTCTGTTATTTATTTAGTTTATCTACTTGGTTATGATATCTGTGTGTATATATATATAAATCAAATAATACTATTTGAGATTTATCTCATATATATATATATATATATATATATATATATATATGTATGTATGTATGTATGTATGTATGTATGTATGTATGTATGTATGTATGTATGTATGTATGTATGTATGTATATATATACATATATATATATGTATATATATAGATACATATATATATGTATATACATATATATATGTATATATATACATATATGTATGTATATACATATATGTATATACTTATATATATGTATATACATATATATATGTATATACATACATATATGTATATATATATATATATATATATACATATATGTATGTATATACATATATGTATGTATATACATATATGTATGTATATACATATATGTATGTATATACATATATGTATATATATACATATATGTATATATATATATATATGTATGTATATATATATATATATGTATGTAGCATTCGGTTACCATCTAAGAAAAATAGGATAACAGTCGTGTAAACTATTCGAGCTCAGTCAAAATAAAAGGAAGATTGAGTAATGAAATTACTACATCGATAACCATACATACCGACTAACAGAACTAGGTTTTAACTGTAGAGTCTAAACAATATTTAATTACTCCTACGAACAGTATTGTCTTTCCAGCATATAGAAGTTAAATTCTTTAAACTGGAAGAAAACCATTGTAAGGTTTAAACCACAGGTATACCTAGTCTAACTTTTCTTTATTTCAACCATCATATTCTTCTATCTGTTCTTTGCAAATAATAGAATTACTAAGAATAAAATACTGTACGAGGGAATAGTTTTATCTATAAGCATAAACAACTGTCAGTAAAACAAATATTTCTTCCGAAGATAAGTAAAGAAACAATCTACTATTCTATAATCTCATCATACATCTTTTTATAATTCTACCCCTGTGCTGGAGTACGGTCTGGTAAACCCAGATGTGGAAAAACATAGTGGGTCTTTACTCTTCATCAATAGATTCTATTATTGATAAACTAAAAACATCTACATCACTAAACCAGTAAAATCTTTATATCATAACATTCAACCATTCACAGTTACTAAAACAAAGACAGTTAAGTGACAGAACCTGTTTATACTTGGACAACAATAGCAATGGGGGGTCGTTCCTCCCTACCAACTCCTGGAGAGCGCTCAAACAGCAACTCCTCAGGACCCCCGAGTTTGCTCTGGTCTCCCTGGCCGGAACTAGGTGCAGCAATAGTAAAAATACCAGTCTTCAAACTTAGTATTAATCCAAAACTTATCAGTAAGTTCTCCCAGCTAACAAGTTGTAATAAACCAAGTTACTGCAGCATTCCTCTCAGAACAACTTCCTTACTGTTTTTCCCTATTCCCTCAATGAATTTCTTGAATATCGTTCACCTGAATGAATTATCTCTAGAAAATATCTGAGCAGCCTCAACTCTCTTCATTGGGTACTTTTAAAAGATTGCCTAGGTATTTTTGGGTTAGTTGTCATTTAATGAGCCACCTGCTCTGATCCCACTTTCTTGGGGGATCATGACCCCAAATATAGGGAAGTTGCCACCTGCAACTTAGGAAGTGTTTGAGGATGCTGCCACTTGTCTTTTGCCTTCCACCTAGTTCCATCCACCAGTTTGACCAGTAACCTCTTTTTAACATCTCTCCCATGCTGTTGTCTCCACAATTTATTTATTAATAATAAAATATTCTGAATTACATTCCACTTCTGTTGACTCTGCTGAGTCATTAGTTCCTACTTAGCATTAAATTTAACATAATGTCTCAGGAATATAAATAAAACAATTAACATTATTTTACAAAATTGGGGTATGTGACATACACACCCCCTTAAAATATAACATCGTCCTCGATGTTACTTATTCTTCATCCTCTGCAACCTCCTGGAACAGATTTGGGTATGCTTCCCGTATCTTACTTTCTAGTTCCCAGGTAGCTTCTTCAGGACTAAGGTGCTTCTATTGCACCTTCAGCTGTCCAATTGTGTGGTTCCGCAGAGTAATTTCCCTCCTCCCGAGGATATAGTCCGGCTCCACCAGAACTTCTCCTTCTGGTTCCACCTGTACAACATTCCAATCAATCACATGAATAGCATCATAAACATACTTTTTCAGAACAGAAATATGAAAAACATTATGCACTTTCAAGTTAGGTGGTAACGCTAGCTGATATGCAACTTAACCAATTCTGGATAGAATTTCAAATGGACCACAGTAACGTGGTGCTAACTTTGTATAAATCCCCAGTCTTAGAGAGCTTTTATTTCATCTTACCTTTATAAACACGTTCTCACCCACCTGGAACTCTATGGGAGTTCTTTTCAAATCTGCTAGGCTCTTTTGCTGATCCTATGCTACCTTCAAATTTTCATGCACTTGTTTCACAATCTGTTCCATTTCCTTCAATAATTCTAGTCCTAACACTAATCTATCTACTGGATTATTCCAGGAGATAGGAGTGTTGCATTTACGGCCATAAAGAATTTCAAATGGACTGAACTTAGTTGATGACTGATAGTTGTTATTGTATGCAAACTTTGCTAAATGCAAGTAGTCTTCCCACTTACCTAGATGATCTTTAACATACATCCTTAACAAATCTTTCAGCACCCGATTCACTCTTTCAGTTTGTCCATCTGTCTGAGGATGGAAAGAGGTGTTGAAATTCAGTTTTGTATTCAATCCCTTAAACAAGGATTTCCAGAAATTCCCTGTGAATTTAGGATCCCTGTCTGAAATGATAACCTTCGGTACACCATGTAACCGAAAAATCTGCTTTAAGAATATGTCAGCTATATTGGCAGCTTTGTAAGTAGTTTTAACACGAATGAAATGTGCCGCTTTGCTTAATTTATCTACCACCACCATAATTGAATCATTCTGATTCTAATTTCGAGGCAATCCAATAATAAAATCTAAGTTGATTATATCCCATTTCCAACTAGGAATAGGCAATGGTTGCAGTAAACCAGCTGGATGTTGGTGTTCGGTTTTCACTTGTTGACAGTCCAAACATCTAGCTATGTATTCAGCTACTTCAGATTTCATATTAGGCTAGAAATATTCTTTCCTTAACATGGTTACAGTCTTTTGGTAACCTGGATGTCCTGAGTAAGGTGTTTTATGAACTTTGTCCAGAATCAGTAACTTGACCTTAGGAACATTAGGCACATACGGTTTTTCCTTAAACAATAAAAATCCATCTTTATTTAGACTATAACCTTTTATTAAGCTTTCTGTAGTTTCTTCTTTAGTTGTAATTTGTAATTTTTTGATAAATTTCATCCTATTTTACCCCTTCTGTAAGTTGTTCATTAAATCAGAAGCATAAGTGTTGATTGCTGCTGTAAAGTTCAGTTTTGCATTTCTGCTTAAAGCATCAGCCACCTTATTTTCTTTTCCTTTTATGTGTTGGATTTCAAAATCATATTCACTCAAGGAGGCCAACCACCTTGCTTGTCTTGCATTTAAGTTGGGCTGATCTAAAAGGTACTTTAGACCTTTATTATCAGTCATTAAAATAAACTTTCTACCTTATAAGTGGTGTCGCCACATTTTTAAGGTGTGTATAACAACAACAAGTTCTAAATCATACATTGCATAATTCTTTTTGTGGATCTTTAACTTCGTGGACTCATAGGCAATGACATGCCTGTCTTGAGTCAACACATCGCCTAAACCATCATTACAAGCATCGGTGCATACCACGAAATCCTTATTAGGATCTGTTATTCTTAGAATAGGCATAGTTGTTAATAAGGTTTTTAGTTTCTTAAAAATTTCTTCACACTTTAAGTTCCAATCGAATTTCTTGCCTTTCTTTTGCAAGGAAGTGATTGGATTAGCTATTTTTGAAAAACCTTCAATAAATCTTCGGTAATAACCGGTAATTCCCATAAATGACCTAACATCTATTACATCCTTTGGAATTGACCAATCTTCGATTTCCTGAATTTTTTCAGGATCAACTGAAATCCCTTCCTTAGTCACTATGTGACCTAAGTACTGGATTTCATCCTTAAAGAAGTCACACTTGCTAAACTTTGCGAAGAGCTGTTGCTCTCGCAGCTCTTGTAAAACTATCCTTAAGTGTTCTTTATGTTCAGCTTCAGTTTTAGAGTAAATTAAGATGTCATCGATAAATACGACAACAAATTTATCTAAATATTTATGCATTATATTATTCATTAGGCACATAAAGATAGATGGGGCGTTGGTAAGCCCAAATGGCATTACGACAAATTCGTAATGTCCATACCTTGTTCTGAAGGCTGTCTTGAAAATGTCCTCATCTTTAATTCTTACCTGATGATATCCTGATATCAGGTCTATCTTTGAGAACACTGTAGCTCCACGTAGCTGATCAAACAGATCATCTATGCGGGGCAACGTATATCTGTTTTTAATAGTCATTTTATTTAGTTGACGGTAATCTATGCATAGTCGCATAGTTCCGTCTTTCTTTTTGACAAAGATGACCAGTGCTCCTCAAGGGACACACTAGGTCGAATGTACTTATTATCTATTAATTCTTTTAACTATGATTTTAGCTCATTAAGTTCTAAAATATTCATACGATACGGAGCTTTCAAGCTAGGTACTGCACCTGGCACCAGCTCAATAGTGAAATCCAGTTCCCTCCTGGGAGGTAATCCTGGAATTTCTTCTGGAAAAACATCAGTAAATTCGTTTAAAACAGGAATATTCTTTATTTTTAACTTTTCTTTTTCAGATTTACTAGCCTCATATGTAATAGTTACAACATAGGCTTTGCACCCTTTTCTAACTGCTCTTTTAAGTTGTAAGGCAGAAATCTGCCTGATTACAGTTTTTCTAGGAATACCCTTAATTGTTACTGGTTATTCATTATTATTTACGCACATAAAGGTTTTATCAAAACAGTTTAAAACTACCTTGTGCTGCTCTAACCAATCCATACCAATCAGTAAATCATATGAGCTAAGTGGCAAAACATTAAGCTTAATTGTAGTTTTAAAATCATCCATAACTAAAGCACATTCTTTCACATAACAGGTTACCTTCCTTTTTGCCCCAGTGGCTAATTGAACTAACCAGGAATTATCAAATTTATCTACAGACAAATTACATTTTTCCACTACCTGAGGTGCAATGTAACTAAGACTAGCTCCTGGATCAATTAAAATGGTTACAGGGGTTTGGTTAACCATACCTTCCACTTCCACCATGGAAGTCTGATAGTCCGCTTGGCGGTTCTCCAATGTTGCATTTATTCTGGGCATAGTCCTTGAAAATTATCCAACAATCATTTCATCCTGCACAATGTGAATATTGCTATTTGACTTTTTCCAATTTGGGCAGACCGAGGGATAATGCGGGCCATTGCATTCCCAGCACTTAACAAGCTCCTTTCGTTCAAAACTCTTAGTGAAATTCCCATGATTGTTTGTAGCTTCCTTGCCTTTAAAGTTACTGGAATTATAAGAATTATTAGAAGTAGCATTTCTATTTCCCTGGAAGTTCTTACTGTTAGAATAATTTATGTTCTTATTATTCTTAAAATTCTTCTGGGGTACAAATTCCTTTTGCTTGAACTCAGGCTGACTGTTGTTTTTCTTATCCTTCCAGTTGGCTATGCCTTCTTTGTTCTTGTTCTGTTCAAAACAGAAATTAGCCTTCCACATGGCTTCCTCCAGAGTATTCGGGTTATCATATTCGATTCTGTCCTTAATGTGATATGGAAAACAGCTGAGAAACCGCTGCACTTTAGGTTTCTCATCGACTAAATAAGGTACATACCTCAACAAGCTTAATAATTTACTGTTTAAATCCTTCATAGTCATGGATCCTAACTTTAATTCATAAAATTCTTTATCTCTTTCTTCATAATATTGTTCGGATAGAAATTTCTTCTTGAAGTACCTTTTAAAGGTACTCCAATTAACTTCTTTTTCTTTGATCCCCTTGACTCTTTTCAGATCTTGCCACCATATGTATGCTTTTCCAGAGAGATTATAGATTGCCATTCTTGCCTTCAGCTGATTTGAATAGTTGTATATCTGAAAATATTTCCTCATCCCGGATAACCAGGACTCTGCTTCCTCCCCTTTTTCAGTCTCTCCGTTGAAAGTTGGGGGCTTTATTTTTTTAAACTCCCTGGAAATCTCTTCATATGGTCTGTACTTCTTCTTTCTATAATACAACTCAGCCTCACTACTATCACTAGTAGTGTAATAAATTTGTTGTTCCTTGAACCCTTCAAATGATGAACTGCTTTCAAGTTTAGCCAGCTTCATGTTTTTAGATCCTTTCTGATGGCTAGCTTCCTCAAATTCGGATCTTTTGCTCCTCCCTTCTGTTTGGAATTTTTCCATCAAAATTTGGTTTAACTCTTCCCGAGTCTTCAAAATCCTCTCATTGTCCTTCTTGACTGATTCTATTTCAGTATTCAAATCCTTTATAGTCTGCATCAGCTCTGAGGAGTGAGCAGTTACAACTTCTAACATAGGTTCTCTGGACAGTTGTCTTGTCTCGGTGTTTGGAGACTCCTCCTCAACATATTCTCCTAGCTTCTCCATACTTGCCTATTAGATTCAGAAAAAGAAATTTTATGCTCTTTACATAAAACAAAATATAGGTTAGTACATTATTTTACTGTTCTATGGAAACTAGTTGGGCCGCATCATGGCCTAGTATTTGAACCATGCTCTGATACCACATGTATAAAACCCCAAATTTTCCAATTTTTTTTTTTAAATGCATATATTTTCATTAAATACAGTCATTAACTGTTTGATTAGTTCAATGTTATTAGATTCATATCTAAAAGATCTTTTGACTATGCTTATCTTTCTAGAATAGTTTCTTTTCAAATACTGATTTGTTTTCTGTTTGCGACCACAAGGTGGGATTGTCATGATAGACTGGGCTTACTTAGCTTCCGAGCTAACACGGCAGTTTTCCTTCTCTTACAGATATACAGGTAAGATGTTTGGGTCGCTGCTAACAAATCTCTAAAGTATTCAATAACGATTTGTTGTACAAAAATTATTCAGTAAAAGTATATACATGCTAGTTAGATTTATCAGGCTTATAAAGGTAAAGCTTTAATTATGATTTCTTTTAAGATCTTACTGATAGAGAATTGAATTCTACTAGAAAATATGGAAGCTATTTCTCCGTCAAGAAAGCAGGATTTAACATTTCTACGGAGTACGAAACCATTGGATGTTCATACTGAATGCAAGTGTAAAATGCAATACATATTTCTTTACTAGCAGCAAGCATGGTAGGATTACAACATCAAAGATCTAATTTTACTTATTCATAATTCTGCATCATGCCATGATTAGATTTGCAACTGCAATTGTGAAATGATAAGGAGGTTTAAGTACCAAACTTATATTATTCTTACATCAAGAATTAAAAGGTTTACTACTTGATACAAGTAACTTTTAAAGTCTTCCTTTAGTATTTAAAAATCTGTATAGTTTAGAATATTATTTCTATTCCACGGTCAATGATTTGATGGTAACTTATAGATCATTCTCATATTTATTATACTCGAATACCATTTATGATATTCATAACTATACTATCAATCCAGAAGGCTAATTTACCCAAGCTACCTATAATATACTAACTTATAATATCTTTTGTAATCTTTGATCTTGTGATTGACAAAATACTAATTGTCACATAATGATTTTATGACTATTAGAAGGATTTTGATTATACAAGCTATGGATGACCATAAGGTTAGGAGTAAAACCATGCACATGATCAATGGATCACTTAATTTGATTATTATAATGCTGTAGGTTTTTATATTATTATTCCCTTACCTTCATTGGTGAATTAAGGCAATAGATAATATAGACAACAATAGGTTTATGAACAAACTACGCTATGGTATCTATTATTACTCCTTGCTCTTATATCTCATTAACAAACGATGCAACTCTCCATACATAAAATATGATAGACCAACGATGAACCAATTATACACTACAAGGTTTTCGAAACATCATTCTAATGATTATATGGTTGATTTTTAAAACGTAGGTGATTGACTAAGGTATAACGAACGTTGTCGAATCCCTGCGATATGATTTGGATTGCAAAAGTCCTTGGTGATCTTCTTGTGGAACTATAATGTTCCTACCCACTGCATGCCAGTTATTTAAGGGTTACATGGGCTCTTCTCGGTCATGCACTGGCGTTTGAAAGGGTTTGACTCAACCCTAAATGTCACTCTTCCTCTGCCTCCAGGCCTCTAGCCGCTCTGCGATAACCTCCTTGTTCGTTCCATTGTTTGCACTGTCTGCTAGCAATCCATATGTTAGTTTCACTCCTCGTGGCTCATCTACTGCGTTGTGAGGATATTTACTGTGTCGAATAGCCTGCTATTGAATGTTGAACAGTGTTGACTTTCTTAGGGTTTCTCCATTGGCATCCATTGCCCGAACTCCTTGATGTGTAGATTGTTGCTGTAATTCGTTGTTGTAAGTTGACCTCCATCGTGACAGATTACCGATTGCTTCAGTGAGTTCTCTCTCTTTTGTGGTAAATGAAGGGTTTACCTTTCTTCCTGCTGGTGGTTGTCTTGTTGTTCTTTAGTGGCCATATTTCTATCAGGCGTTAAGGTAAGATGCGGGGTTCTCCCTTTCTTTTATTTTCAAAGTAAAAGCTTAAGCAAACAACAGTTTCTTTTGGAAATATTTTTAATATTTAAAATATCTTTTGTTGCAGGGTTGGTCTTCTCCTCTCGGCATGGAAGGTACGAGATTTCAACAGCTGGTACTTCTGGTAAGCTTGGTTTTTACCCATAGCATTCTCCTTCTTGCTGGTCCTTTAGGGAAGTCATGGGTTTGACTTCGTGGTGTGTAACCCTCGCTGTTACTTTGGTTCAGTTGGTGAACCTAAACACTATTAAAAGAGTTCGGCTCTTCGTTTATCATGGGTCTTGGTTGAAGCCGAGACTGTGGGTTTTGGGTCTTTAGATGATTGTTGGGTAAAACATGCATAAGTGTATTAGTGTTGATATAGGCCATAAGCTTTATTTTTGTAAATAATAAAGGTAGTCGTGAGGTACCAAGGAGATAAAACTCCATCCTGTTGATGAAGCTCAGTACGTCTTTTAATTTTTTACAGGGTTTACCCTGAACTTGGAGCTATGAGCTGTCCATACAATTTTTCTTAGGTTAATATTTTGATACTGTATAGTTTTGAAAACCATATACTGTTTAAAATTTGGCTTATTAAGCCTATCTGACTTCGATACCTTCGATTCCTGTGAATTTGATGAATACTTGGTTTACTCTCTGTAATTTATTTTATGGTATTAGCTGGTAGGGATTTTACTATATTTTAATAATATACTGGGTTAATTATTTATAAAAAATTTATAATGGTTATACTTTGTAAATTATAAAATCTGACTGTTTTAAATGACATTCAAAGAGTCAGTGACAGTGTAACCTTGGTTACAGGTTTTTATATTAAAATTTCTGTTTATCAAAAATAGATTATAAATATTACTGTGTAAAGTTACCCTACCTGAAATACTTATTACCTTTACTGCTAACTCTGTTAGGGTTCTTTTACATCTTTAAAAGGAAATAATAACTTGTTCTCTTCTTACAAAATAACCTGTTGTTAATGTATCCTCAATACTTATCATTACTTACACTGCATTTTTGAAATTATAAGGGTTTTTATATTCTTATTTTATTTTATTGTACTAATGTTCTTAAGTACTGTTTATTTACTTCGCAGTACAGAAAGCATAAATGGTTCCAGTTTGTAGTTAATGTAATAAATATTTTACCTGAAGTTCCATAATGGTAATACTCCTATTGTGTATATAATAAAAATTTATTGTTGTCAATACAATAAAGATATTATCTCTCCTGAGAATACAAATGTTTCCATTATTATTATTTAGTTTATTTTATAACATTCTGTTATTTATTTAGTTTATCTGCTTGGTTATGATATCTGTGTATATATATAAAAATCAAATAATACTATTTGAGATTTATCTCATATACTTCTATATATATATATATAGTAGCATTCAGTTACCATCTAAGAAAAATAGGATAATAGTCTTGTAAACTATTCGAGCTCAGTCAAAATAAAAGGAAGATTGAGTAATGAAATTACTACATCACTAACCATACATACCGACTAAGAGAACGAGGTTTTAACTGTAGAGTCTAAACAATATTTAATTACTCCTACTAACAGTATTGTCTTTCCAGCATATAGAAGTTAAATTCTTTAAACTGGAAGAAAACCATTGTAAGGTTTAAACCGCAGGTATACCTAGTCTAAGTTTTCTTTATTTCAACCATCATATTCTTCTATCTATTCTTTGCAAATAATAGAATTACTAAGAATAAAATACTGTACGAGGGAATAGTTTTATCTATAAACATAAACAACTGTCAGTAAAACAAATATTTCTTCTGAAGATAAGTAAAGAAACAATCTACTATTCTATAATCTCATCATACATCTTTTTATAATTCTACCCCTGTGCTGGAGTACGGTCTGGTAAACCCAGATGTGGAAAAACACAGCAGGTCTTTACTCTTCATCAACAGATTCTATTACTGATAAACTAAAAACATCTACATCACTAAACCAGTAAAATATTTATATCATAACATTCAACCATTCATAGTTACTAAAACAAAGACAGTTAAGTGATAGAACCTGTTTATACTTGGACAACAACAGCAATGGGAGGCCGTTCCTCCCTACCAACTCCTAGAGAGCGCTCAAACAATGACTCCTCAGGACCCCCAAGCTTGCTCTGGTCTCCCTGGCTGGAACCAGGTGCAGCAACAGTCATATACCAGTCTTCAATCTTAGTATTAATATAGAACTTATCAGTAAGTTCTCCCAGCTAACAAGCTGTAATAAACCAAGTTACTGCATCATTCCTCTCAGAACAACTTCCTTACTTTTTTTCCCTCTTCCCTCAATGAATTTCCTGAATATCATTCACTTGAATGAATTCTCTCTGGAAAATATCTGAGTAGCCTCAGCTCTCTTCATTGTGTACTTTTAAAAGATTGCCTAGGTCTTTTTGGGTTAGTTGTCATTTAATGAGCCACCTGCTCTGATCCCACTTTCTTGGGGGATCATGACCCCAAATATAGGGAATTTGCCACCTGCAACTTAGGAAGTGTTTGAGGATGTTGCCACTTGTCTTTTGCCTTTCACCTAGTTCCATCCACCAGTTTGACCAGTAACCTCTTTTTAACAGCTCTCACATGCTGTTGTCTCCACAATTTATTTATTAATAATAAAATATTCTGAATTATATTCCACTTCTGTTGACTCTACTGAGTCATCAGTTCCTACTTAGCATTAAATTTAACATAATGTCTCAGGAATATAATTAAAACAATTAACATTATTTTACAAAATTGGGGTATGTGACATACAGGTAGATTCTAGAAGTCTACATTCTAACCTATAAACATTTACATGAAAAAATGAATTGATTTCAATGTTTGTTGTTTTATCCCAATAGACAGATGGAAGGAAATTTTTTTATAAGAGCATAAAAGAAAATAGAGTTTCACTCATAAATGCAATGATAACGTAAATGCAATTTTCCTCCTTCTTGTTCAAATAATTATTGGTCCTTTGAAAGCAGTTTCAATTTCCATTTTATCATAATTCAGCTTATGTATAATTGTTCCTTTGAAAGTTACAACTTGCACTTGGTTGCAATGTCACTAGATTTTTTCAGTTTTCCTGAATCTTGTAGCTTTCAAGTCTGTGTCTCAGTGGTACAGGGAACTGGAAGGAGTTTGTAAGTGTTCCTAAATCCTGTAGATTGCAATTCTATGGTACATAGCACTAGAAGGAGACACCGTAGATTCACATTCTATACTGCACTATCCATCATCCATGCAGAATTAACCCCTTATTTGCGAGTTGCAAGTTCCCAGCTGCTAGAGGTGAGTCGTTGACAATACCACTAGCCTTCACTGATTACAATCATTTGACATGAATAAGCTTTTAAGTATTTTTCTAGTCGCTCTTCATGATTTGTATTTTCTATCTCTGTACTTATTTCTTTGAGTTTATGATTGCTGTTATCTTGCATCTCAGCTCAACTCTCTTTGATAAAAACCTATGTAACATGAAGATCAAGTGGTCTCTGGCTGTTAGAAATAAAAATTTAAAAGCCCCAAAAAAACACAGAGAAAAAAAATCCGGATTCTAATCCATAGAGAAAAAATAAATCCTTGCTCGCCTCTTCACAAGTTTTCTAATCTTTATCTACCGCTCTACCAAAAAAAGGGTGGGTGTAGTTTTGCTTTGTGTGCAGTATGATGAATTGTGAGGATATTTCATTTGCACCATAGACCTCATGATTCACGAGTCATGTGTAGTGTGGTAGATGGAGATGTTAGAATAATTTAATTCCTTCATGGTAGATGGAGATGGAGGAAGGATTTAATTGCCTCATTAACTCTTGGGCCATGGCATGGTTTCATCGGCAACTTGAAAATGGCCACCTTTGTGTTTTGAATAGCCCATTTGAAGATGTGTCTTGGTTACGAGTAATACCATTACACCTTGTAGTAATAACCAAGCATTATGACTTTTATTACCTATACCATCACCTTACCTTTCATAGTACATCATGACCATAGCAGTTTGTATTTGACAACCCAAACTAATGACGTTTTACAAAACTAGTTAAACATCAAAAAAATGTTTAGATTACTTATTTTCCAGTTTAAATATATAGTTTTTTGAAAAAAATTACCTGTATTTGCTTGGAAAAATTCCCTATAACAAGAAAAGTGCCCGTCAAATTCCAACTCTAGTTACGGCTACTTGTTGATAGGATTTAGTCGATTTAACATTCCAAAAAATCAACTTGCATGGAAAAGAGGTTAAGTTATTATAATTATACTATAATGGTCAATATAATTCATACACGCATTGTACTAGAATGGTCACTTTCCTTTCCTATCATGTGGATGGCTCGGATTTGGTCCTTAACAATGGTACTCAATATTTTTTTACTATAATTACATTCGTTCCATGAAAGGTTTGCTACATACTTTTAGTTCAATCCTCAACAACTGCATTGAATTTTTTTTCTATACTTATCGTCAGTTTGATCATGTATGTATGCAACAACATTTTATTGTAATATTCAATCCAAAATTCCCACATGTTCAAACATTTGAAAGTTCATTAAAACTTATAGTTTCTTAAATTAAATTTCGTGTAATAAAATATGTCAAAATTAAGAGGGTAACAAAACTTTCCTACTCATAATTATAATTCCATGTTTGGATTTTATATTGTTAAAGTGTATTTTGTTGATGTAATTGTAACTTCAGAATGTATTCACTTGTATATCTTATGTATTGCACCCCGATGTTTATTCCAGGAAGTGTCTATAATGTATTTGAGTCATGTCATGCCCTGATTTTCCTATTCGGAGATTCCATAATGTAAACAAGTCATGTACAGTCATTGTGGGTAACCCTTTTATTGATCAAGGGTTAAAGTCCCCATAGTTGTGGGGCAATAGGGTTATTAGACTCTCCTAGAGATTTTGGACCTAGTAAGTAATTGTTAAGTGGGGCCGACATGTTAAAGTGGACATTAAGTGAACGAAAGAATATAAATAGAGAGTGAGCCTCTCTATTTATCACACACACACTCACTCATCGGGGCGCATGAGTGAGAGAAGAAGTTGTTGGGACAAGAGAGAGAGAGTGACTATTGCTGTTGGGAGATCATCTTACTATTTTTTGGGTTTTACTTTCGGTGCTGATTCTATCTCTAAGGAACTTGCGGGGTTTTCTCCTTTATGGTTTCCTTGGGGAAAATATTTGTGTATATTGTCTCTTGTGTTTGATTGTTGTGCTTGTTGTTCTCTTAGTTAAAGATCCTAATATAATGCTAACTTGAATCATGATAAAAATCGAACATGGTATCAGAGCTAACCTGAGAAGAATACATTGTGCAACTGCAGAAGCTAGGGATTCTTACTTTTTGGGTCTCTTTTCACAATCGATCAAAAGAAGTATGCTAGGCTGAATCTCCATTGAAAGGCGCATCTTTCTGTCAAAGTGGAATTCGATTCCAGGCATTTTCAATTTTTGGTGGAGGAAATTATGGATTCTTACAGAAGAGGAATTTTTGAGTGAGCCCCGCATAGGATTTCTCTCCTCATGAAAATACAAACTTAGAGACTTGGGTCGAGATTTTTGGTTGGGTGAAACTTTGGGAAAGTCAAACCCTAGTTTGACCTCGTGCTGGAAAAATCCTAAAATACTAAAACAAGTTTTGGTACATTCACTATATCTCAGGATTGGAGAAGGATTAGGAGCTTAAACTTTCATAGGCCAAATATAAAATCCTAATTTACACCATATCCAAATTTCAGTCCTACATTCTCTATATGCTAGGAGATATGATCCCTCCAATTTAGGGTTCTATCCTCTTCCAGGATTCATCCCTAAAAAGGACACCTGTGGATAATTTCTATATATCGGGATACAAAGGTCCAAATTAAATTTCTGAATATTTTCCAAAAAGGGCACATACTGTACTCTCTATGGTAGAAGTTTCATACCTCGAAGATGAAATAGTGACATGTGGAAGTCCACACAACTTTGCTATGCTGAATAGTCCTGAAATAGGTCACCTTGGGAAAACAATCATAAGTCCCAATTGGTGAAACCAATGCTAATGAAACCTATGGTGTTGGGATAGGAACAGGTGGGGCTACCTCAATGTGAAGTGTTAGAAATGGAGGAGAAACCATTTCAGAGATATCGCAGAAAGAGTATCAGGAATTTCTGTAGAAGAAATTGGAAAACTAGGGCTTCTTGTTATGGGAGCTTCCCTCCACTGTTTTCAGAAAATGAGTACATTGTACAGCTCACCTTGAAGAGGTATATATTTCTATCCAATGAGATCTAAAATATTCCATGTTTTTAAAATTAGTGCTTCTCCGACAAACCCTAGATTAGCCAGCTTCGGAACCAGGACAAACACCTCAAATTGGTAAGATCTAATATTTTGCTATTTTCATTTGAGGTTCTCATTTCAAAATGATCTATCACATCAGCTTGATGATAAGCTTGGTTAAGTTGAAAAATTCCAAGCATGGAATTATATGATCTCTCTGAAGAAAATGAATTGGACACCTACATGAGTAGAGAGGTTCCAGTTTCAGAGGGAGATGAGGCTAAAATCTTTACACAAGAAGAACTTGGCCAAGGCCAAGAAGATCATTGTTGATTCAATCACGGATCAACTTGTATCACAAGTGTCTTCCCTAAATAAATCGAAGATATTTGATTCCTTGACCAAGCTATTTGAAGGGAAGAACATAAATCAGAATATGAATTTGAGAAAACAGTTAAAGAATGTGAAGATCCAGAATGCAGAGACCATACAGTCATACTTTATGAGGGTCTCTCAAATCAAAGAACAACTTGTAGCAGTAGAAGAAGAAGTGGAAAATGTAGAAGTGGTGATAGCCACCTTGAATGGCCTCCCAGGATCATGTGATTCATTCATGTGAGGAATGTGTGCCAGAAGGAAGTGATTACTTTCAGCAGACTCTAGGAAGAAGAAGAAGCTTGACTCATAATAAGAGAAGAGAAGATGGGATCAACTGAAGATCAAGCTCTCACCATCCAAAGAAGATCCCTCAAGCGATGAGGAATATGAAGGACTCAAATCTTAAAGAACCTCTTATCCATCTTAGCATTTGGATAAGAAACGATTCTATTATGAATGAAGAAGATGAGAATGCTGAAGGCTCAAGAAGGATTCTACCCACGAAACAAATAAAGATAAGCATTCAATTGTCATTTCATGATATTGTTTTGTTATGCATTTGTTTATATTGATTTGATGTATTATGGATGATAGAATATTTTCATTAATGACAGTATACTACTAATTTGCATGTGATGGGTAAGTAGCTCATGGTGCTATACAACTCTCCATTGCTACTTATATAGAATGAAATCTCTTTGATGACATATTGGATTAGTGCACAATCTCAATGTTGTCCTGGTGGAGATGGAAGCCATCTAGAAAAGTTTCCATGAGATATGGATGAATGTTGTATTGGCTAAAATATTTGCATGATCATATATTTATGCATAAGAATTTTCCATTATAAATATTCCTTATGAAATGTTTCTAACCATACAACTAATGCATTTGACTTGTAGGAAAGATCACATACATAATCACCTACAAGAAAAGAAGGATGAGACTTGTTTCGAAGAACAGTTCAAGATGAAGAATAATATGATGAATGTAGCGACATCATTGATGTAGAACCTTCCAGCAATGAAGAAGTAACCAAGAAGAAAGTAAAGACAAGTTCAAGAAGAATGATGTCTAGGATGCAATATCGATACATGAAGGGAAGTTCATAGTTCCATCATGCAGTAGATCGAAACATCATGGGATACAAGGCAATATTCGTAGCATGAGGCTTCTCACGAAAAGAAGGAATAGACTACGAAGAGACATTTGCAACTACTGCAAGTGAAGTCACATGACAGGCATAATCATGTGTGCAAATGAAATAAATCCTTGTACAAGCTCAGAAGACACCCATGGGATAACACATACATGAGGAGATTGATGAAGATATTAACCTTTGCTACAAGGTTGAAGATGAAAGCCTATAGAGGATGACAAGCTCAAAGATGGGTGCAAGAACTCTTTCAAAGATAGAAGATCTTGGTATCCAGTGACTCTAGATGGATACATAGAATATTAGTAGTAGAGGAACCTACTTGTCACTCCCATACATAATGTTTCAGTGCATAGAGTACGAAAGATAGAGGGAGAATGATGCTTCGCTTCAGAGGGAGTGACTGCAGAAGATCCTGAGGTTCGACATGTTACAACGGGATGGATAGATTATTGATGAATCTAGGATTTACTGAGAGTAAAGTGGATTCCAACCTTTGCTTCAAGGTTGAAGGCAGAAGACCAGTGATGCTCCTGTTATGTGTTAATGCACAATTTTTTTAGGCATGGAGGTGTGGCAGAATGTAGATGAAATATTCCTCGGACAAGGGAAGTATGTAGTAGAAATCCTAAAGAGGTTCAGGATGATGGAATGCAAGGCCATGACCACACCTATGGCATCAAACCTGAATCTATTGAGTGTTGCTTCATTAGAGACAATTGATGCTATGATGTATCGTCAAATGATTGGGTCCTTGATGTACCTGATGAACATGAGAACGAATATTTTATTTTCTATGAACACCTTGAGCCAGTTCCCCACAAATCCGAGAAGTGTTCATTTGATTGCTACAAAGCATATTCTGATGTAAATGAGGAGTATAGTTGATTATGGGCTCAAGTATGAGGCGAATTAGAAGATTAACCTAGAGGGTTATGTTGATTCAAATTTGGTAGGCAATGACATTGATAGGAAGAGCACTTCAGGGTGTTGCTTCAGTATGGGATTAGGTTCGATCTCTTGGTTTAGCAAGAAGCAATCCTGTGTGGCACTGAGTACAGCTGAAGTAGAGTATGTCGTAGCTTGTTCATCTAGTTGTGAGGTAGTATGGCTGAGGAAGCTACTATCTGATTTATTTGATCTCTAGTTGGATGCTACTTGTATACATTGCAACAACCAGAGTTGTGTGAAGTTGTCAGAGAATGCAGTGTTCCATGCCAAGTCAAAGCATATCGAGATCAAGTGTCACTATATCAGGGATATGGTGTAGAGAGGAGTAGTGAAGCTCCAGTATTTTGTGACGGAAGAATATATAGCTGATGTGTTGACAAAGCCATTGGCTAGAGTGAAGTTTGAGTACTTTAGGGAGAAGCTTGGTGTTCTCTAGATCGAAGTTCCCTCCAAAGGGAAGTGATGAGTCCGTCAGCCATTCTCACATGGTGAGAGGATTGGTTCCTTCCATGGTCAGATGTAAGGGCTGAGCCATTATGTCATGGATAGAGGATTGGTTCCTTCCATGTCAGGTGTGAGTGCTGATCCATTATGATGTGACTGTAGGATTGGTTCCTACATGATCAGATATAAGTGCTAAATGCCATTCTTGGAATGGAGGCACCTTGTCAGTTACCAGGAAATCTCAGTCTGGGATTGAGGGCCATTCTAATGTGACTATAGGATTGGTTCCTACATGATCAGATATAAGCGTTGAATTCCATTCTTAGAATGGAGGCACCTGGTCAGTTACCAGGAAAGCTCGGTCTAGGACTAAGGACCATTCTGATGTGACTGTAGGATTGGTTCCTACATGATCAGATGTGAGTGAGCCATTCTGAGGTGATTGTAGGATTGGTTCCTACAATGATAAGATGTAAGTGTAGAGCCATTCTGAGGCAATTGTAGGATTGGTAGGCTGCAATGATCAGATGTAAGTGCAAAGCCCTTTCGGCATGGAGGATTGGTTCCTCGCATGGTCGAATGTAAGTGTTGGGACTTTCTGACAATGGTTGTCAGATGTGCATGCTGGGCCTTTCCGACAAAGTGTGGGATGTTTTCCCACATGGTCAGATGTGCATGCTAGGATTTTCCGACAGGGTTGTGGGATGTGTTCCCACATGGTCATATGTGAGTGTTGGGCATGCCTTTGTGATATGACTATAGGATTAGTTCCTACATGATTAGATGTAAGTGCTTGGTAGGCCATTCTGAATTAGGTTCAGATATAAGTGCTGGAAAAGACCTACATGGAGGCTAGGCCTACAAACAACATGAAAAAGGGCTGGCTCTGTAGAACTTCCTGTGATGATAAGAATCATGAGATAGCATCTGTGGTGATGATCCAACAATGATGATCTAGTAGTGATGATGATATAGATCGAGTGATGATCCAATTCCAGTGATGCTGATCTAGATATAGTGAAGATGATCCAGATCCAATGAAGATGATCCAGATTGAGTGATGATCTAGATTCAGTGATGATGATACAGATCGAGTGATGATGCAGATCTAGATGAAGATGACTTGAAGATGATCCAGACGATACAGAGAAGAAGAATTGTGTTGATAAACTGTGTTGAGAGAATACCTTCCTAGTCAAGAGGGAGTGTTTATGTAATTGTAACTTCGAAATGTATTCACTTGTATATATTATGTATTGCACCCCGATGTTTATTCTAGGAAGTTTCTATAATGTATTTGAGTCATGTCACGCCTTGATGTTCCTATCGGGAGATTCAATAATGTAAACAGGTAATGTAAAGCCATTGTGGGTAACCCTCCTATTGATCAAGGGTTAAAGTCCCCACAATTGCGGGGCACTAGGGTTATTAGAATCTCCTGGAGATGTTGGCCCTAGTAAGTAATTTTTAAGTGGGGCGGACATGTTAAAGTGGACATTAACTGAATGAAATAATATAAATAGAGAATGAGCCTCTTTATTTATCACACACACACTCACTCACTGGGGCGCATGAGTGAGAGAAGAAGTTGTTGGGACAAGAGAGAGAGAGAGAGAGAATACTGTTGTTAGGAGATCATCTTATTGTTTTTGGTGTTTTAATTTTGGTGTTGATTCTATCTTTGAGGAAGTTACAGGGTTTTCTTCTTTATGGTTTCCTCGAGGAAAATATTTGTGTCTATTGTCTCTTGTGTTTGATTGTTGTGCTTACTATTATCTGAGTTAAAGATCCTAATATAATGCTATATTGAATGATGATAAAAATCGAACATATTTTTCTAGTGCAACCACTCAAAAATTTCTAATATCTTGCATTTATTTGAGTGTGTGAAAATCACCCATATATTAAGCAACTTGGAATGCTCTTCAATTTTTATATAGACTTTGTCACCTATCCAATATCTATTTCAGAGATGTGGTATCATTTTGTTTTTAATTTATGTCCTAATATTGTTTTTTAGGTGTAGCCCCAATTCATTTTCACTACTATCAGGGCACCAAATCCAAAGTAATTTTAAAATATTGCATCTATTGTTGCATAGGTTTCTTTTTCTTTTCATTCCTTATCCTCCTCCTTGTTACTTCTTTTTATTTTTTTTAATTTATTTCCTTTCATTTATTTATCAATGTGTCTTATTGGTTTTCAAAAAAGACCATTCCATATGGTGTTTTTTAACTAGATGTTAGGATTCGCTCCTTTAGAGTAAGTCCTGAGCCACTTTATTTTGTGTTTTTTCCTCATCATTGATAATGAAATGATTAACAATTGTGACTCATATGGCTGTAAAATAACCCTTTCCTGGTAAACACTACTTAATAATCCACGCCACTAAAAAGGTTCCAAGTGTTCCCTTTTTGTTGGAAAAAAAGGATTAAGTGATGTGTTTGTACATGGTGAATGAAACCATTTTTATCGTTCACAATTATCATCCATGACTAATATTATTGTAGGTCATAGTACCCCCACTATACTAGTGTGTAACTATAAAACATGCACCCAAATTGATTTCTACCATGTATCCATTCCACATCTGGCATGAAAGGATTAACACCCTATCGTCTTCCTTGTGGGATCCTTAGTCACAATTGATGGATAGGATCCTTGAGAATTTGAGACCCTCTTTGTACTAGTGCCCAATTTTTTAACTTGCACCAATAATAATAAACACATTACCATTGTCGTGCATCACCTTACACTATGGCCACATGATAATAAACACCAAGAAGCATGTTATTTATAGAGTAATGTTTTCAAGATTCTAGTTCAGTGGGGCATCTATCACTTTTCCACTCTCAATTTCGCTCCAACATCCCCTCTAGGCATCACATCAATAGTTGAGACATCTCTTTGAGACTTATTTCCTTTCCCTTGAGCCATTCCTAAATGGGGAGGAAAACATGGATGCTTTCAACTTCAACTGATATAAAAATAAGGATGATTTTGACTTCAACTAGAAGGAAATGATGAAGAACACACTTAATAAAGGAGGATATACCTAGACAATGAGGGCACAACGCCATACATCAACATTTTCTTTAATTGTTTTGCAACCAATTAACATTGATTGATTTTGTGAAGAAAAAGTATCTTGTGTCTCATGATGTGAAATTCTAACTGGTAATGGACTATCTAATGGATATTTCAAATGTTGGTGCTAAATTATGCAAAATGAATGAATTTTTTATTTCCATAGATGATAATAATATGTACTTTAAGTTTTATAAAATAGTAGCTCGGATAAAATGTCGAAATATTTGTCTATTGGATAAAATAGTAGCTCGGATAAAATGTCCAAATATGTCTATTGGCAGTAGTATTGGATACATTGTGAAGGGAAATATGTTCTATATATTTACTTTAGATGTAAGACAATGTTAAGATGATAAAAAAATGTGTGACTCTATGTGTCCAACAACATGCAACAAAATATGCAAAGAGGTAAGGAAAGAATGTTAGTGTTGTGTTACTTGAGACTCCTATCCAATCCTAGTAAATGCATATTCAAATATCTCCAATCCTAGCGAATGACAATAGAAAAATATGGTTTATTTTGGTGAGAAAAGGTTGACCATGTTGGACCATTGCCGAACATGGTTGACAAATCATCAAGAACTAAGCTCAAGTATAGTGAACCACGATTGACTATTTTATATGAATAGTTGACTTTAGTGCATCGTGGTGGACGATAATTAACTTTTATTAGTAGCAGTTGACCATTTTAATGAAAGGTATTAAATCATAATTGAATATTTTTTCCATAATCAACTTAAGCTAACAAATTTTAACCCTGTTTTGAAATATGGTTCACTAAGTTTAACCATAGTTAACCAAGGGTGATTATTGTTTGACCATGGTTGACCTTAATGCATCATGCTTGACTGTTGTTCAACTGTGTTCAACCATGGTTTATATTAGTGAAACTCGATTCTGTATGGTTAAGTGACTATTATTTGACCATCATTAATTTTGGTTGAATTAGTCAACCATGGTTGACATTCAGAAAGCATGGTTGCCTTTTCTTAGCTAAGGTTGACTATATTTGACCACATTCACTATGTTTGAAAAAGTTTCACCATGTTTTGAAACATGGTTAACTAAGTTTAACCATAGATAAGCAAGGGTGACTACTCTTTGACCATGGTAAACTTTATTGTGTTGTGGTTAACTATTGTTTGATTTTGGTCAACCATGGTTTACATTAGGGAACCTTGGTGTGTATGGTCTAGTTTGACTGAGTGGCATTGACTATGTTTCCCCACAACTAACAAACCATTATTGGCCATGGATTACCATGGATTACTTTATTAAGCTACTGTTATTTTTTTGTGTGATTCATGTCTTAAAATTTCCTCCGTGAACCCTAAGCCATGTGGAGATCACAAACATTGTTTGAATATCTTAACTTAGTTAACATAAATACTAGTAACAACCATATTAATAATATTAATGTGTTCAAATATTTGTGAATTTGATGTGTATATTATAGAGAAAAACATTACAAATGTGCCAAATTTATATCTATCCATACGGTTATTGCTAATTAAGATGGACATATAAAAATATCTCCAAAATATTAATAAATAAATTAATATTATTTACTTAATTATAATATATTTATTTTATTCCATATTTCATATTGTTTTTAGAGTACTGAATCGCATGTAATTGGATATCCTTAAAAAATGGATAAGGGTTCAAAGTACTTTCCATTTGCGACTGAGATTTAGATTGAAAAATTGAACATTAAATATAATTTGATAGACCAAAGTGTAAAGGGTATAATATTTTCATACTTTAAGGTTTTAAAATTTCGTACTTGTCCATGGTCCAGGCTGCTGCCCTGGTAATTGCTTATTGCTCTGCTGGAAATCAAGTACACAATCTCACCCAAATATTGTTTCCAAATGAACAGTGCCAAGTGCATATAATTTTCCCTTCATTTACAATGTCTGTCTGATCCCCAAATGATATGATACGATTCCACCTTTTCCCTTCTCTCCTTTCTTTTATTAATTTTATAATTATGAAAAGCTAAACAAAGTTGTATATATATATTTATAAAAGGAGCTGTCTAACTAGGACTTTTTGACTTTTTGGTTGATTTTATGCCAATGAGTTTAATCTATAAAATCTGTATTTTTTGTTGTTTTTTAGGCAATTTTAAGCTCAGAAATGAAATCAAGTGATAGGAAAACCCTCAATGCCCACACTTTGTAAGATCTAGTAGTGTGAAGATTCATGGCAAAAAAATGGTAAAAACCCACCAAAAACAGAGGTCACAAGGTCTCCTCTTTAGCCAACTCGTTTATAAAAAGAGAGCTTGACTCGTTAGATCAATCCAGGATTACGGGATTATTAATATGAAGTTATCCCAATGGATGCAAGTAACGGTGGTATGGATGCAAGTAACGGTGATAGAAGATGAAATAGCTCGGCAATGTGAGAACAACACTCAATGAACGCTTGAACCCTATCATGCATCTCCAAGATGCATGTGGTCCCGCCTATGTTCCTCTGCTTCATTTATATCGCAATAAGGTGATGAGAGATATCAACATCTCCAATCCCCTGAGCGCAAGCACGATGCTTGCTTTCTGCTGGGAGCACGATGGTCATCCTGTGCCATATCGGTCACACCTTCACATTGAACACCACACTCAAGCACTTCTGTGAGATGATGATTGAAGATCTTTCGGAGCCAAATAAAGCTCAACTACCGCATCAGACAGGAGATAATTAAACCAAGATCACTCGCCAGATCCATAAGAAGAAACCCACCAAATTTATGTGTAGCATGTGAAAAGTTATGTACTTAGAATCCAATAGCTATGTACTCTAGTATGATTTAATGTAAACACCTTTGCTTAAATATCCATAAATGCAAATTTGAGCATAATATGTTAAATATGTCACCTTTCCTTTGTTTGACATTGGTGTTACAATCAAGTCCTTGCATATGAGTCACACAAAAAGGTTACTAATTTGTGTAGTAGTATTAGTGTTGATAATCTTAATTGAGAAAATTCAACCCACTACTAGTACAACATCCAATCCCATTGATACATATATTACTTAAGATCTTAGTATTGGGATCTTATACTTCATTCCATGTTATTCTAGGCTTGTATATTTCATTGCATGTTATTATTGCCTTGTGTATTTCATTACATGTTATTCACTTGCAATGTGCATGGAATGTTCTTAATTCCATTGAGTTTGATTTTGTTATGGTGTGAAATGGAATCCTAAAGAATATAAATTGAGATCTTATATTATGGTTATTATCCATGGCTAAGTGTAGCATGGAGTGATGGTACCATTGTGTAAAACTATCATGACTCATTGTCATAGAGTTGAACTAGAGTGGAGAATGTTGAAAAACTTTGTTGTGAGGAAACTATGGCCATACTTATCGCATTCCAAGATTTGTTGGTATTTCCATGACAAGTATTGGTGTATTATTAGTATATATTATAGACATGTACCTTGTGGAGAGGGACCATCCAAACACATCATCATTTGGGCTATAGAAATAGTTCATAGATCAGTTGTTGCAATTCACCTTAAGATTGGAATGGTGAAACTGTTAACATATGGATGGGTTAAGTGAGATGGATAGGTGTCACCCTCCCATTTGTGTGGGTCACAAACTTCCACAGTATGCATGGGAGGCCTTTATCACATAGAAGTTCACATCATGATATACAAGATGCTCTTACTTCACAATCTTACTTCACATGTTTCAACTTGTACTATTGGAACAATTCCGATACTTTCCTCTTCATTGACATTAGAGGAAATTTGAGGGATAAAATGGGCCTCCTAAGAAAAATAATAAAATGATAGTTAAATTAATAAAATTATAGTTAAAATAATAAAATAATAGTTATTAATTTTTTAGGAAGATTGAAAAAAACTGTTTTTTTGTTCGTATTTTCAACATATCTCCCTATGTTCTTACTCAAATTATAAGTGGGAGAGCTCGTTGGATGTGGAATTTAATTCTACATCCAACGAGTGCCCACACTACATACTTTTGACAGATCCCTCTATCCCAAAAATAAGATATACCTGAATAAACATGATGATGACATCATCATCACATTTTTCAGGTATTTCTTATTTTTTGGGTAGCGGGGCCCATCAAAAGTATGCAGTGTGGGTAATCATTGGATGTGGAATTAAATTATGCATCCAACAATCTCTCCCTCTTCAAATTTGAGTAAAAACACAGGGAGATATGTTAAAAATACAAACAAAAAAAGTATTTTTCTTTTATGACAAATATGACAATTCAACCATTATGGTTGAATCATTTTATTGAAATTCTATTGGTTCTTGAATTCCAACTCACAAAATTTATTGTTGGCCCGTTTTCTTATAAGGCCCATTTTAGACCCCAAATTTCCTCTAATGAGTTTCTAGATCTAGTTGTAGGTACACTTTTAATAGTTTAGGTGGATCCCAAATGTAGAAATTCAGACCAGCAATAGATTGATTTCACTCACAACAAATTACAATTGATCATGCAAAATTATCAACAATGAAGACTGAATATGGAGCTGTAACACAAAATTATATTAACTCAGTGTACAATAGCCAAACTTGTAATAACATAGGTTGCTGAATATATAGAATACATCAATAGGTCGAATGCACAAGGAGGCATCCAAAGCTAGCATAAAGCAGGCTTACCCAAAATAGGCAAATCCCCCATAGGTGTAAAAAGTTGATCCCAAATCTGTCATGAGGCTCACGAATTGGCAAGGGCGCATGGGAAAGATAATGAGTGGTGGAATGGTAGCTCATACATTCTTTTGCATGGAGGAAAGAGTGGAGGAGGAAGAGGCAACAAGGCTGATTCACCTCACCTAGTCTTGCTTTCCTATGTGCCTTAAAACACTGAAAAAGCAGGTAGTAATGCAGAAAAAGCAGATAGGCGCCTAGGAGGCCAGGAATAAAGTAGATTTGATTCCTAATGCTTTCACAAGCGCTACATGAGTCAAAGATGGCAATTTTGACCTATATGGATAGGCAATTAGCAACTTGCACATGGTGGGACTCATGGACTAGGCAAATAAGACAAAAATAAATGAATTAATGTCTAAGTGGGTAAATACTATGGGTTGATTATTCTAACACCCCCCCTTAAGCCTGACTTTATGAGTAATAAATAAAAAATATAGGGCCTAGCAACAAGGCTTAGTCACCCTTTTACATACTGCAAGTCCATATGAAACAAGGAAAGAGGCAAAACCAACTTGGGAAAATCCTCCCTTAAACATGGACTGTAAAACAAAATTGTAGAATCTTGTCTCCATTCATGCTTTGATAGCATGATCAACAATCCCCAGTAGTGATTTGAGATTGCTGAAGGTCTTCTCACAAAATGCTTTGGTGAAGATATCAGCTACTTGTTCTGAAGATGAGCAGAAGAGTAGGTGAATGGTGCCATCAAGCACAAGCTCTCTGATGTAGTGCATGTGAATCTCAATGTGTCTGGTTCTCTGCTTCTGAACTGGATCCTTGCAGATTCGAATGGTACTCTGGTTATCACAGTAGATGGTAGTTGAGTACTCAGGTTCGAAACCACACTCTCCAAGTAAACCCTGCAACCATAAACACTGAGTTGCTGCATTGACAACTCCTCTGTACTCAGCTTCTATAGATGAGAGTGTAATGGCACTCTGTTTCTTGCTTGACCAGCTGATTGGCCCTTCTGCAAGCATGAACACATAACCTGAAGTGGACTTCCGGTCTGTGCTATCACCTGCCTAATCACTGTCAGTAAAACCAATTAACTCAAGCTTAGAATTGGCTTTATAGAAAATCCCATGTGTCCTTGTTCCCTGAACAAAGCTAAGGATCCTCTTGGCTTCTTTCCAATGGATCTCGTGGGGCAGATCCATGAATCTAGAAGCAACACTGACTGCATAACAAAGATCAGGTTGAGTATGTGTCAAATACAATAAACATCCAATCAACTGTCTATACAAAGTGTT
>LPNX011036684.1:0-29564 GCA_001517045.1 Pseudotsuga menziesii
CGCCCTGGGTCAACTAAAAAGACATAGCTTGACATTGTCGTCGCTATAGCGACGTAGCTCCGTGGATACAGCGACGTTGAAGGAGGAAGCCGTCGATATAGCGACGGCGGATATTACCAACGTCGATACAGCGACGAGTAAGCGTCGATACAGCGACGGCACGTTCATTTTGCTTCCGATTTCACACCAAAAAGTATGAAACGTGGAAAACCTCCGTGGAAAAACCCGCGCTTTTGTATTAGTGGGATCTCCACATTTGCAGGGAGACCGAGTGAGATGTCCATCTCCACCAATACCCTAGCCATACGTTTATCGTATGCTATGTGAAAGTCATCATCCACCGCCATGAAATGGCCAATCGTATTCCCAATACCCTCTAAGATATGCTAATTCCAGAGAGGAAAGGGGAGCGAGGGTAATAAAACCCAGAGGTGTCTTTTCGTAACCCTTTCATGGAGTGGATCGAAGTGCATGTGCCAGCGTCCCAACACCAGTGAGCCCTTGCTGACACGCCACGTCTGGTCCAGAATCAAATTGGCATGTTCTTCATCCAACCTCGAGACAGGGGACTGATGGTAGGGTTATACTTGATCAGCGGCTTCCAGTTCGCACAAGCCCAATCAACCCATTCCTGTTTGCCCATTTTACATTATTCTAGACAGTCGATCAAATCCTGGGAGCATAACGAGGAAACACGTTCAAGGAAAATGTCATGGCCAAGGACATAGCGGAAGCAGCCCTCGTGGGTCTTGATATTTTTTTCCCGTCGCTTGCGAAGAAAATGTGAGGAGACAATGTTCGCCATGGGGTGGCGACAGAGGTCAACCCCCTAATAAGAGCCAAAACCTCGACCACCGGAAAGACCCCAAACCACTAGGTGGGCTGGAAACCCAGGTGACAGTCAAAGCCGGAAACCCTACAGCGAGGGTAGAGTAAACAAAAGGGACAGCACCCCACAACTCATAAAACTACCAAAGAAAACCACCAAGGAGAAACCCACTCCTAGAAGGACCGGTGAGTGGAACCAAGATAACCCAGGACTGATGACCAAACCCAAGGGTCACGGACGGAACTGAGAGGAGCAAAAGTCAATCGTGACTCATCTGATAGATCCTAGAAATGAGGGGACTAAACCACACAACAAAGGAAACCATGCAGGGTGGTGAGGCAAGCGAAATAAGTCAAGCCCCAGAGGCGGCTAAGGACCGTAAACAAAAACAAAGTCCATCCCCCTTCAAATACCAGGTTTCCCGAGCACTGGAAAACAACCTAAGCTGGAGACCCAACTGCAAGGGAAGAGGTAAACAGAAACTGTCAGCACCTCACCACAAAAAACCTCCAAGGAAAACCACCGAGGGAAAAAACCCCATTCCCGAAAAGACCGGTGAGGTGGCCACAAGAGCAAAACAATGAAAACCCAGGACAGATGACGAAACCCTAGGGTCACAGGCTGAACGAAGAAGAGTTAAAGTCAACCATGACGCGGCTGACAGAACCCAAAAAAGACAGAGCAAAAATACAGAATGTGAGAAGCCATGCAAGGTGGCGAGGCAAGCAAGAAAAACAAAACACCCACGACGGTCAAAAACCACATACAAAGAGAAATGGCCTTCCCACTTTAATACCTAGTTGGTACTAGTCCCCCATGGGGGTGAGGAACTCCAGGATGACCACCGATGGTGTATGCAAAGAACTGAAGAAATCCCAGGAAAAGCAGAGCCACGCAAGAGCCAAGGAAAACAAGGAGATACACCACCAAAGGACCCCAAAAGCGTCCTGAGTCACGAGCCATACAGGGGAAAGAAGGGTTAATAGCCATGACTGTGGCCATAGCGCATACAGGACCACTGCACAGGTGGAGGAGTGCACCAAACCCTTGACACCATCGTCATGTCTATTATACCTTATATTGTTACAAGACAATCATGGAAAAACAAAAAAACCACATGATGTTAATGTTAGTCATAGAGAAAGGGGTTGGGACCTTTGTCAATGATCCAAAGTTTGAGTGATCTACATATTTTTTGAAGTTTCCTTGTGAAGATTAATTTGGTATCAATCTTGGCATTTGGGATTGTTATTATTCCATTTTTTTCTCTTTTGAGAGACCTTATTCTTTGGGAAAGCATCTGTCATAGGGCATGCCTACTAAGAAACTCTAGCCGTTAAAGTTGTCATATGGTTTTTACCTCTTGGTTACTAAAACTCTCTAAGTTGGCTCCATAAACTAAGTAACTAATTTCTCTACCTTAACTAGGAATCCAAGTTGAATGTATATCTTATTATCTATTTCCTTATCTCTATTTTCTTAATTATTTTCTCACCTATCAAAATCTTAAACCCACATACATAACAATTATGAAACACAAACCATTTACAAAGCAGCACCTAAATTAAAAAAAATCACCAACCCAAAGATTAGCTTCTAGGCACGTCCCCAATTTAATGTTATATCATTGTCTTCACTGTGAAAATATATATTATATTAAAAAATAATTATAACATATATATAATCTCTTTGCTGAATGCATACACGCCCTCACTACCATGAGACTGCTATATCCGAATTGATGGTCTGGTGCTTTCGATCTTCGAGGCAAGCTTAAATAAATGCTTGAATTATCCTAAATATCTATGTATGTTTGTATGCTTGAATTATCCTAAATATCTATGTATGTTTGTCTCATCCACTGTGGATTTAATATTGCATTATTAGTTGTAGCAAATGTTGGGATTTAATGGATTTATCACTTTTAGCAGATCTTATGATGAAATGATTCTCTTGGTTGTGGACAAATTCTTTTAAAACGTTAATGTGCTCTTGCATGATGGCTTGCTCTTCGACATTTATGAACTTTTATATTTTAGAGTGGTTTCTATTTACAAGCTTCATTTAATTGAAGGTATAGATTTATTAGTTGGAAATAAAGTTTTGTATCTCATATTCATTATTTTTTTAAAATCTCTTTTATTTTAACTTTTTAAATTTATTATTAACTTTTTTTATTTTCATTTTATAAAAAATTTCAAACATACAAAATAAAGGTCATCTTTTTTCTTGTATATTATATTTATAAATATATATAATTAAAATTGATAATAAATTATGTGGAAAATTTATTTTCATTCATAAAGAGAGTTATAAAAATTCATATAAAATTATCTAAAATTATTAATATAATCATGTCATAACTGTAAATTATGTTTATGAGCTTATTATAAGCAGGCGTTCAACCAGTCGCTGCCCAGTTCATTAAGTGGAATGTCTCCTCTCCCGGGAATATAACTCTTGCTTCCCTGTGAGAATGAAGGGAATCCAACCCTATAAAAAAACACACACAACATGTCCGAAAGCATAACCCAGAAACTTAGAATTGGCTGAAACTGAAAGAAAAGGTCATCCGTTTCTTCACAGTTTGGGCTTCTCTTTGTTGAACCAAATATTATATTAATATAGTATTCACCTCTTCTACATCATACCGAAAGATTTCACCCGGGTGAATTGTGGCAGGATTGACCATGAATTCATGGTGGACGGTCTTAATAATGGGGCTTGGTGAGGCATACCTTTTCACACAGCTTAGCACACCATGAAAACGCTTTCTCTGAGGGGATTTGCAGTTTTCTCATCAATTTTGTTTAGTTACATCAATTCACTCTGAATTTGTAGTGGCCTTATTTATGATTTTGCAGTGGCGTTATTTATGATTTTGTAGTGGGTTTATTCTCCTTCATTCTCCACGAACATAGTAACTAATTACATTTATTACATCTATGTATTTTCAACAAATTTATAGGTTTGAAGTAGATCTGTTAAACAAATTCACCATGAGTTTGCTTTCAGAACAATCTCGTCCAAGGGAAATTTCAGCATGTAGATATGAGTTTGGATGGGGAGCCTCACTAGATGCAGCCATATGTAAAGAACCCACCAAGCACAACTACGCCACCACCACCATTAGTCCTGCCTTGATAGCTATTGTTGTAGTTCTACGCAGCGCTTTACGGGTGGTAAGCTACTACAAGATTTTTTCCAAGTATTGCAAAGCTTCTCAATGGAGACCTTTTTTCAAAAGGAGACGTAGGAGTTTAGACTCTGAAGAGAATATACAAGTTTATGCTTATTCACAAGAAGGATTCCAAGACCAAGAAGGCTAGTAGATAATTACTCAATCATATGTCCTAGATGAAGTTGTGATCAGTGATAGCCAAAACCAAGCTGACTAAACTTGAGTTTAGGGCTCAGTCGATATTAAATTTTAATTTTCACTTTTCACACCGACCACTTTTTCTTTTTACTTGTTGGTGAAACTTGTCTATCTCCTGACTAGACAAGTTTATAAATTTTAGTCGGTCTTTCACTCGACTAAATTTACTTCAACTTACTTGTCGGTTCTACCGACCAGTTTTTACCTCGGCCACTTGTCACTTCGACCAAGTCGGCTGCTTCGACCAAGTCAATTGCTTCAACCAAGTCGGTTCACTTCTTGTCTTCGACCAAGTCGGCTCACTTCTTGTCTTCGACCAAGTCGGCTCACTTCAGTCGGCTGACTCAACCGACCACTCAAGTCGGTTCACTTTGGTCGAAATCTATAGAGTATGTTTCTTAGTTTAAAGACTTAAGAAATTACAAATGCTTTTCACCTGTGAGTAAGATAGAGTAAAAATGGAGACATTTACAAATCCAAAGAACTTATAAAAACATATGCCCAAATATGTAGGAAGACTTAAGTCGGCCAATGTGCCGTAAAACCTGGAACTTTCACGCAGTGAGAATTTTATGGGTTCTTTGATCTTTCACTTAACAGTAATTGTAAAAGATATTTACAAAAGTAAATCTGGAAATATGTGCGGCCAAATAATCATGCATTCAACCATAAACTATTTCATATATTTAACTATGCGGAAATAACAAAGTATTACAAACTTGTCGATTATAAATTGGTTGGTCTAGACTTGTCGGTCCAAACTTGTCGGTCTACAGAGCTTCGGTTCTTCGACTAAATCACATACACAGAAGCTTGAGCTTCGACTTCTCTTTCTCACCCTCAGTTCCTATGTCTCTCTATTGTGTCTCTTGTGTCTGTGTAAACTTATTTACAATTTGCTTCTTCTATTTATAGGCAACCTAAAAATTGCTTCTGCATGGGTTGACTGACTCACCATTAAAGGCTGTAATAACTATCTACCTAACAACTTAGCTTCAAAAATAAATTTGACTAGTTTACATTGCCGAATCGTGGACTTTTTCCTTTTGTCAGACTGACAGACAAGATCTTGACTTGTATAGACTTTGACAGAGTCAACTGGAAGTCAAGTACAGATCTGCGAGTAGTTACATTTTTCCAACACTCCCCCTTAATTATGAGCAGATGGGGATTTTTAAAACAAAATTTACAAAATGTTTTAGAGCTTAGACATGCTCTGTTTATGACAGAGTTCATTGTGGCGAACTTGTCATTCCAAGATAACTACGTAGATACTAAAAAGTATCCTTTGCCAATGGCTTTGTGAAGATGTCGGCAAGTTGGTCTTCAGACCTAAAAAATTCCAAACAAATTTCTTTGTCATTCACCAACTCTCTTATAAAATGAAACCTTGTGTTGATGTGCTTGGTTCTCTTGTGAAACACATGATTCTTTGATAATGCTATGGCTGAATTGTTGTCGCAGAATATTGTTGTCAGTTCTTGATGGTTCTGTGACAAGTCTTTTAAGACTCTCCTCATCCAGACAACTTGACATGCAACACTTGTCGCTGCAACATACTCCGCTTCAGCTAAAGATAGAGTTACTATGGGTTGTTTCTGTGAAGCCCATGAAACAACACCTGTACCAAAATGAAATGTGTATCCAGATGTGCTTTTCCTGTCATCTATGATGCCTCCATTGTCACTGTCAGTGTAACCAATGAGTTTAAAATTTTATGAAGTTGAATACATAATACCAAGGTCTTTTGTGCCACTTACATACCTCAGAATTCTTTTACCTGCTTGCCAATGTGAGTCTTTTGGTGACTCCATGAACCTTGAGATCAGAATTACTCCATACATAATGTCTGGTCTTGTTGCTGTCAAATACATAAGGCTGCCAACAAGCCTTTTGAACAACGTTGGATCTACAGTGGATCCTTCATCATCCTTGCTCAATTTTAAACCTGTTATTACTGGTGTTGGGGCTGTCTTGCAATTAGACATATTAAATATTTTTAAAACTTCACTTGCATACTTAGACTGTGATATAAAGATACCACTTTTAGACTGCTGAACTTTAATGCCTAGAAAAAACTTCATAAGCCCCATATCAGTCATTTCAAATTCACTTTCCATGACTATTTTAAAATCTGCTATGCCATAATCACTAGTAAATATTAAATCATCTACATACAAGCAGACAATTAACATCTTACCTTGCTCATCAACTTTGGTGTACAAAGTCGGTTCACTTTCACTTCTGTGAAATCCATTTTCAATGAGATAAGAATCAATACAACTGTACCAAGCTCTAGGAGCTTGCTTCAAACCATATAATTCCTTTTTCAACCTATACACTTTGTGCTCTTGACCTGGAAATTCATACCCTTGTGGCTGTTCCACATATACTTCCTCTTCTAAATAGCCATTTAAGAATGCCGACTTGACATCCATTTGATGAACATGCCATTTGTTTTGCACAGCAATGGCCAAAACTGTTCTAACTGTATCCATGCGTGCAACAGGTGCAAACGTTTCATTGAAGTCGATGTCGGGTTGTTGTGTGAACCGACTTGCTACCATTCTTGCCTTGTGATTTTGCACATTCCCATCAGCATCTTGCTTTGTCTTATAAATCCATTTGACACTGATTACATCTTTGTCTTTTGGTACATCAACCAGTTCCCATGTTTGGTTCTTCTCAATGCATTCTATTTATTCATCCATGGCTTGTGCCCATACTTCTTCTTCAAAAACTTCTTCAAATGTTAGTGGATCATATATAGGTGCAAATAATGCAAAGAGAGAGAGAATGAATTAGGTGTACCAGCTTCATATATCTCTTGCAGACTTCTTGTCTTCACCGGTTTTGTCGATGTCAACCTAGACTGAATGCTTGATGGAGTCTGCTGTCCTCTTGGTGTACTTGTCGGTGTAGCTTGAGCTGCTACTTGTGTCGATGGTCCTTGTGCTGAACCATGTCATGGTGTCATAGGAGTCGACGGTGCTGCGATCGATTGACTTACATGTGGTATTTGAACCACTTCCTCTTCCATATCATCATTGTTGACGTTCAACACAATCTTGACATTTATGTCGACGGTTCCATCCCATGATTCATTCTCGATGAATTGAACATCCCGACTAATTATCACTTTCGTTGTGACGGGATCATACAGCTTGTATGCTTTTGTGTCTTCTGAATAGTTGACAAAAATACATTTATGTCCCTTCTTGTCTAGCTTCCTTCTCAGCTCATCTGGAACATGAGCATATGCAACACAACCAAAATTTTTTAAATGTGAAACACTATGATTCATACCTATCCATGCTTCTTGTGGAACTTTGTTCTTCACACTCTTTTTCGGACATCAATTCATAATGTATACAGTAGTTGCGACTGCTTCACCCCAATAATCATTTGGAAAATGCTTGGCTGCCAACATGCTGTGTGCCATCTCCATGATGGTTATGTTCTTTCTTTCGGCTATACCGTTCTGCTGAGGTGTATACCGTGCTGTGAATTTTTTTTGTATGCCATGGGTCTTGCAAAAATTTAGAAATTCATTTGAAACATATTCACCTCCTCTATAGGTCCTTAAGATCTTGATGCGATGTCCACTTTGGTTCTCCACGAGTGCCTTGAACTGCTAAAAATAACCAAATGCATCAGATTTATGTTTCAAGAAATATACCCATGTTTTTCTTGAGTAGTCATCAATAAAAGTTAGAAAATAGTTGCAACCACCAATGGATGATGTCTGCATTGGACCACAGATGTCAGAGTGCACATTTTCAAGTGGTGTGCGTGCTCTATAGGACTTTTCGACTGGAAAAGTCTCTCTGTGCTGCTTTCCAAAAATGCAGCCTTAACAAACCCTCTCTGGTTTGTCGATCAATGGTAATCCTTTCACCATATTGTTTTTGTGCAGTAGCTTCATCCCACCAAAATTTAGATGTCCAAATCTGAAATGCCACAACCAGGATTCATCCTAAACTTCTGTCTGAAATGCAACTTGCAAATTAGTGCTGCAATTTTCTCTCTTGTTGAGGATCTCGACTGTTTCTTCACTTTCTAACTTGAATGCATCTCCTAATTTTGTCTTCCCTTTTATGTCAGGAACTATCCTCAATGGAAACAAGCGGTTGCTTTCCATTGGCACTTTTTCTATCAGCTAGTCGCTTGGACGCTTGTCTTTGATCACATAGTATTCATCTTCCATGTAGACTCTGTAGCCATTTTGTAACAATTGTCCAATGCTTAACAGATTATGTTTCATACCTTCAACATGATAGATATCAGGGATATACTTACTCTCCCCCTGTTTGGTTAGAATATCAACAGTGCCTTTTCCTAAGACAATAACTTGGACATTGTTTCGAAGTGTAACATCAGTTTTAACTGAAGTGTCTAGACTAGAAAACAGATTTAAATTACCAGTCATGTGGTTGCTACAGCCTGAATCTAAGTACCATATGTCTTGTGGACTTTCTTGAACGGCATGCATTCAAGTGGAGATGTCGATGCCATTAACATTGCACCTGTCGAAGTGCTGGTGTTGGTCGACTGACTTGGGATTTTCCTTCCTTGGTCATATTGCTTCTTCCTACATTCATATGCATCATGACCAAACTTCTTATAGTAATGACATTGAATTTTTGATTTATCAAACCTCTGGCCGCTTGGATGACTTGGGTTCTAGTTATCTCCTCTGCCACCAAAATTTGCAGGACTTCTACCTCGTCCTCCTCTTGAAGAACTTCTTCCTCTGCGTCTGAAGTTGTTTCTCCCCCTGCCTCTACCATGGCTTATGGATGACTGTGCTACAAATGCACTTTCCAATGATGTCTGTGATCTGCTGAGTCTATGCTCATGATTGATGAGTGAATCTTGCAGCTCATCAATGGTAAATGTCGACATGTTTGTGTGTTCCTCTAAGGTCACAACCAAGTTTTCAAATCTTGGGGGAATACTTCTGAGAATTTTGAGTCAACAACCCTTTGGTTTGCTATAGGTTCTCCATGACATTTCAGTGGTTTTATCAACCCAACAAATCTGGTGTAGAATGTGTCTACATTCTCTGAATCTTTCATGGATAGAGATTCAAAATCTCTTCTTAGAATCTGTAGCTTGGATGTCTTTACCTTATCCAAACCTTAATAGGCAGTCTCCAATGTATCCCATGATTCCTTAGCATTAGTCTTTGTTGCTATTCTTGGGAGTATGCTCTCATGCATAGCTTGATGTATGAAAAATAGACATTAGAGAAAATTTCAACTCAAAATGGGCCTCCTAAAATGAACTAATAAAATAATAGTTAAAATAATAAAATAATATTTATTAATTTTGGAGGAAGAAAAGAAAAAAACTACTTTTTGTTTGTATTTTTGACATATCTCCCTGTGTTTTTACTCAAATTTTGATCGGGAGAGCTCGTTGGATGTGGAATTAAATTATGCATCCAACGAGTACCCACTCGGCATACTTTTGACAGACCCCGCTACCCCAAAAACAAGAAATACCTGAAAAAATGGAATGATGACATCATCATTCCATTTTTCTCAGGTATTTCTTGTTTTTGGGGTAGTGGGGTGCGTCAAAAGTATGCCGAGTGGGTACTTGTTGGATGCAGAATTTAATTCCACATCCAACAAGCTCTCCCGTTCGAAATTTTAGTAAAAACACAGGGAGATATGTCAAAAATACAAACAAAAAAAGTAGTTTTTTTTATGATAGCTATCCCTAAATTTATATTAAAAAATTATTTAAGACCTATACGGTATTTAAAATTTAAATCAATTTCATTGGCTAACACATGATGACATGGAATTTGAATAAAAGTTAAAAGGCCCATTTTGAGTTGAAATTTCCTCTAATGGCTTTTCCATCTTTCTTACTCTATTCTCTCAAGACATCTTTCTCAGCTTGTGTGAGATTGTTATATGTTGTCATGTCTGCTGGCTCTGCATAACCATGCTAGACTATTTCCCAGACATCTTGACCTCTGAATAAATCCTTCATTGTTAAAGACCAATATTCATAATTCTTCCCTATAAATATTAGAGTTTGCAATGAACCAGAAGTGGAAGACATTTTAATTTTTAATTAACTTTCCTTAGAAAATTAATTTCCACCTTTTAAGACAAGATTTCTTTCCTAAATGTTGGGCGGATATAAACCTTGCTTTGATATGAAACCTTGCTCTGATATAAACTTTCTTTGATACTAGATAGCCAAAACCAAGCCGACTAAACTTGAGTTTAGGGCTCAGTCGATATTAAATTTTAATTTTCACTTTTCACGCCGACCACTTTTTCTTTTTACTTGTCGGTGAAACTTGTCTATCTCCTGACTAGACAAGTTTATAAATTTTAGTCGGTCTTTCACTCGACTAAATTTACTTTTACTTACTTGTTGGTTCTACTGACCGGTTTTTACCTCAACCACTTGTCACTTCGACCAAGTCGGCTACTTCGACCAAGTCGGTTGCTTCGACCAAGTCGGTTCACTTCTTGTGTTCGACCAAGTCAGCTCACTTATTGTCTTCGACCAAGTTGGCTCACTTCAGTCGGCTGAATCAACCGACCACTCAAGTCGGTTCATTTTGGTCAAAATCTACAAAGTATGTTTCATAGTCTAAAGACTTAAGAAATTACAAATGCTTTTCACTTGTGAGTAAGATAGAGTAAAAATGGATACATTTACAAATCCAAAGAACTTATAAAAACATATGCCCAAATATGTAGGAAGACTTGAGTCGACCAATGTGTCGTAAACCCTGGAACTTTCACGCAGTGAGAATTTTATGGGTTCTTTGATCTTTCACTTAACAGTAATTGTAAAAGACATTTACAGAAGTATATGTGGAAATATGTGCGGCCAAATAATCATGCATTCAACCATAAACTATTTCATATATTTAACTATGCGGAAATAACAAAGTATTACAAACTTGTCGATTACAAACTGGTTGGTCCAGACTTATCGGTCCAAACTTGTTGGTCTACAAAGCTTCAGCTCTTCAACTAAATCACATACACAGAAGCTTGAGCTTTGACTTCTCTTTCTCACGCTGAGTTCCTCTGTCTCTCTATTGTGTCTCTTGTGTCTGTGTAAACTGATTTACAATTTGCTTCTTCTATTTATAGGCAACCTGAAAATTGCTTCTGCATGGGTCAACTGACTCACCATTAAATACTGTAATAACTATCTACCTAACAACTTAGCTTAAGAAATAAATTCGACTGGTTTACATTGCCAAAACATGGACTCTTTCCTCTTGTCATACTGACAGACAAGATCTTTACTTGTACAGACTTTGACAGAGTCGATTGGAAGTCAAGTACAAATCTGTGAGTAATTACATTTTTCCAACAATCAGATCCATTCCTCTGTGCAAATGAGTGGAGCTCCGCTCCCTCCCCCCTCTTCCTTCATCCCTCCTAACTTAAGCACTGTAACGTTCATGAAGTCCTATTGAATGAAGGGAACAAGGCTATCAGCTACATTTCCACCAGTAAAATCTATGTGAGCAAAAGATCCATGTGTGTTACTGCAGCATTTGGAGCTCTCGACCCGACCCTGACCAATCGAACTACAGCACGAGGGCCACTCTGGTTGTCTGTTAACAGAGTTATAATAGCATATAAATGAAAACCCCAAAATTGAAATGGATCTACTTTCTTCCGAGTCGCTCTATTAGTCCTTGCGGGCACCGAGACCAACCGCATGAGAATATACAAGTTGATGCTTATTCACAGGAAGGATTCCAAGACCCAGAAGGCTGGCAGATAATTACTCAATCATATGGACTAGATGAAGTTGTGATCAGATCCATTCCTCATCTATGTAGATGAGCGGAGCTCCGCTCCCTTGGCAGCCAAAGAGACGCCCCTTACTGGTGGCGTGATTCTGAGAATCGCAGTGGCTCTTTGGCTGCCAAGAGAGCACTCCACTCCCTCCCCCCTCTTCCGTCCTGCCTCCTACCTTGAGCACTGTAACATTCACGAAGTCCTGGTGAACGAAGGGAACAAGGCAACCAACTACATTTCCACCAGTAAAATTTGTGTGAGCAAAAAATCCATATGTGTCTGCTGTAGCATTTGGATCTCTCAACCCGGCCCTGACCAACCGACCTACTGTGCGAGGGCCAGAAAGTAACACTCCAGCTGTCTGTTAACAGACTTATAATAGCATAAAATGAAAACCCCAAAATTGAAATGGAGCTACTTTCTTCCGAATTGCTCTATTAATCCTTGCGGGCACCGATACCAACCGCGTGAGGATATACAAGTTGATGCTTATTCACAGGAAGGATTCCAAGGCCTAGAAGGCTGGGAGATAATTACTCAATCATATGGCCTGGATAAAGTTGTGATCAGATCCATTCCTATGTGTAGATGAGAGGAGCTCCACTCCTTTGGCAGCCAAAGAGCCACCAGTAAGGGGCAGCTCTTTGGCTACCAAGGGAGTGGAGCTACCTCCCCCCCTCTTCCTTCCTCCCTCCTACCTTGAGCATTGTAACGTTCACAAAGTCTTGGTGAACGAAGGGAACACTACTACCAGCTACATTTCCACTAGCAAAATCTATGTAAGCAGAAGATCCATAAGGTGCAAGGGCCAAAAAAGTAACACTCTGGCTGTCTGTTCATAGAGTTATAATATCATATAAATGAAAACCTCAAAATTAAAATGGAGCTACTTTCTTTCTAAAGCTGTGATTCGCTCTATTAATTCTTGCAGGCACAAAGACCAACCGCGTGCCCGAAAGGGTTGTTTTTATTCAAAACATATCAAGAAATGTTTTTATAAGCGAAGTTCCTATAAAAAAAATTCAAAAGGTAATAAGAATAGTGATTGAGTTTACAACATATTTAATTGTCTAGTAGAATGAAAATATATTTAATCCCTCAGTTTCCTTCTCTGTCCATAACATATTGCATAGTTGTAAAGAAACATATGGCGTAGTTGTAATTTCTTTTAGTTATTCAATATTCATATAAATACATTATACATTATTATTGTTAATTGTACATTATCAAACTTTCCTTCCTACAACGGTAATAAACATTTGTCTATGCCTTGCAGTTCAGTCGTGTGGAGCATAGGTATTCTCTAACTTCTACTGAATTATCTTGAGCTTGATGCATATGCACTCAAATCAACTGGAACTTTTGCTTTCCTTTGAACAAATTGTGGCATGTGTCAAAGGTGACCTAAGCCATTGTGGGATGTGTAAGCAGCACATCTAGCATCAATTTACATTCCATTAAGATTTGGAGAAATTTAGGGCATCGAATGTCTATTTTAATACTAACCTCAGCAGGTATATGCGGCACTTGTTTAACGCTGAGATGGATGATATTCACACAAATTTAGGGCATCGAATGTCTATTTCAATACTAACCTCGACAGGTATATGCAACACTTGTTTAATGCTAAGATGGATGATATTCATTAATTAATATAGGTCGCAGTATGCGCAGAGGAAAATTCAATGCTAGTTGCGTCCATTACAGTGTTTAATCTTTCATCTATTGCTTTTCTTATATTTTGACAGCTAACGTATTCAAACAAGCACAAAATAACTTCTGGAAAATATCTGTTGTCGCTACAATTTGGAAATTACTCCTTTAGGTTCTAGTTTCTTTCTAATCTAGGGTTTTTATAATAAAAAACTTGAAAGAAGAAATCCATAACATTTGGCAGTCCCAGGCTAGGCGTCTGTGATTCAATATCAGTTCGATTTTGAAGTTTAGAATGTGTTGGTTTTATGTTAACTAGCTCAAAGACTCATGAAAATTGTAACCCTGGAGTCTATTTTCCTAATGGGTAGTTCATTCCATCATTTTGCAGAGCTTATCACACCCTGAATAGGCTTTCTCTTAGGTGCTTTACAGTTTTGTCATCAAATTTGTGTAGTTACATCAATTGAATGGGTAGTTTATTCCATCATTTTGCAAAGCTTAGCACACCATGAATACGCTTTCTCTTAGGTGCTTTGTAGTTTTCTCATCAATTTTGTGTAGTTACATCAATTGACTCTGAATTTGTATGGGCATTATTTATGATTTTGTAGTTTGTTTATTATCCTTCATTATCCACAAACATAGTAACTAATTACATCTATGTATTTTCAACAAATTTATAGGTTTGAAGGAGATCTGTTAAAGAAATTCGCCATGAGTTTGCCTCCGGATCAATCCCATCCAATGGAAATTTCAGCAAGTAGATATGAGTTTGAATGGGGCACCTCATCATATGCAACAATAAGTAAAGGACCCACCAAGCACAACTACCCCACCACCACCATCAGTCCTTCCTTGATAGCCATTGTTGTAGTTCTAGGAAGCGCTTTACTGGTGGTAAGTTACTACAAGATTTATTTTGTTTTTTTATTTTTATAGTAGACATATTGATTGTGATTAGCATCCTTGAAAGGAAAGGGCAAGTGACGAATGTGACAATTGCATTGTGTAGCATGTGTCATCCACCGATGATGGCCCAACTGCCTTCTGGCAACAACAGAAAACAGCCTGTTTTTCTTTGCTTCTCTGCAATCTAAATGCTATCCAGATCATATAATTTTCACAAACCTCTCTGAACATTTAGTGGGTTTCACGGCCACCTTTGACTCGACTGAATATGATCATGCATATAATCACCATTGCTCTTTGAATTCTAACAGTGCCCATTTGCAACTAGTGACACAATTTTCTTGAAAATTTGGATGAATGTGGATGAAAAATAATGAAAATCATGACGGTGGAAAGAAGAACAAAGGAATTCTGCATGTGTGGCGACATGGGATTCTCAGACAATATCTTTCAATGCAAAACATTCCTTCACAGGTTTAAGCACATGTATGTATGTAATCTAGAGGCTCATATTGTTTTCTTGTATCAATTATCTCAATTCCTTCCTCCAGATCTATAGGAATTACTCATGTCATGTATTTAATATGGCAGATAACTCATATCAGACATGTGATTGGTGTTTGAGAAGTCATGACGAAGCGAACGGAAAAATCCTACACAGATGTATAGATGAGAAAAAGTCTTTCCAAAGGAGTTTCTTGATTGGCCATGATACACACACCATTAAAAATAAAAAAACTACAGGAGGCGTCTAAAGGCCGAACACTAATGGCGTTAATTTTTAATGGGTTAATGTTCAATATTAAAGTGCTTCGCCTAGAGAAAGGGCGCTTGCTAAGGCAAGTCTCATTAGCCAAGGTATCCCAAGCGAAGGAGGCTCATTCGCCAAGGTATCCCAAGCAAAGGTGTACCAAGAGAGAAACCTGGAGAGAGGCCAGATCACTCATTTATTTTTTAAATGTAATAAGTACATGAGGTGGCTCCCCATTTGCTATCCATAGACGATGAAAGCAGGAGAAAACCTGTCCCCTCAATAACACCTTTGGTGTAAAAAAAGATGAAATAAAATTTAGTTCATAACATATTGAACATTAAGTGATAACCCGTTACATAGGTAGACAAGAACAAGTAATAGTACCATGTTCATAATTACTACACGAGAGACTATTTAGCATCGGATGATGTTTAACCAAGAAATCAACAAGTATTTAGTGTAAAAATCAAATTCTCCATTTACATGGACATTCATATCATCTATTAAAGCATGCTTCACTAGGAAGAAAGGTTCATTGTAGTGAGACAACATTGTTGGATATCTCCAAATTTAGTTACAAGCTGTTGCTTACTAGTATATCTTTCTTTTGTCATATAGAAAGTATTTTTTCTTTGATTGATTTAGAAAAAATAATTATGTGGATAGACATTTAGATATTTATGTTGATAGGCATTTAGATATTATCTCATATTTTAGACATGCTTGACCAAAGTGTAACAAATACATAGCACAGATTCATTTCATCATAGTCATATCTTGTTACGTTGATAGACGTTTATATTTGAGATTTGGGGTGGACTACAACCTATGTTTTTTCATCTAAGGAAGAGGATGAGACAAGTATACTGTCGAGATTGATTCTATGACAATCATTCAAAAATCAAAATAAACAATTATAAAAAGGAATATAAAAAATTACTAGTAGCAAGCCAATGAATGGATAGCTAGTAGCATTGCATGGATAACTCATAGTTGATGAATCAATTTAACCAACAATTCATGGTAGATAACTAGAAGAATGTGACATAAAAAAGAAAAAGAATATAAAAAATAACCGATACTTGATAAATGTATAACAAGAAAAATGTCGATGATACATGTAGCTAGGCATGGATAACTCACGGTTGAAAATTTAACTAGAAGAGTATGAGGACTAAGAAAATATTTTCCATTCCATAACTATGTCTCAACCATTTGATCCCTATCGACGTGATCCAACCACAAACTATGTGGGTGTGCTAGTTATGGTTAAATGTATCTTGATTAATATTTAAATAAGCTTAAGTTAAAGGATGGTTAAAGGAACCGATAACAATTTGTTTTTGTTTTTTCATATTAGTTTTTGTTCTTTTTATTTATTAAATAGTATTTGTTTTGTGTTTATATTAACTCTAACAATATGTTATGAATAATGGATATAAAATTATATATTTTAGCTTTTGCTTAATAACCATCTATCTTTACAAAACTAAGTGGTTGGTTGTGTCTATCAGCATTCATCGACCACTTTACTTGTGGTTGTGCTAGTATACATATTAGAAAAATTAATATACAAATTACAGATGATTCTCGTGGCATCCTACTAAAACAACTTCACACACTTGTATAATGAATTTAAAAGATTACTGAAGCCATAAATTGATTGTACATTACTGTTTTGATACATCAGCCATGCGGATTTCAAGTTCCAAGGTAGAAACATTTGGATGAAAATTGGAGGAATTGAAGAAAACTGTCAAAGAATTTGCATAACATCATGGATTCAGAAGGTCTTCTTACAAAATTATATATCTCCAAAGACACAATGGGGTATGGTGATTCTAGTGATATATATTGATGCCATTTTTATAGGTAAAATTAAAGTTATGCTTAGCTTTTGACATAATAGATTTAGTTCATTTGCATTATTCATTATAAAGTTTGAAAAATAAATAATTATATTGTTTTATTCACACAAAAAATATGTTAAAGGTTAGCTACACAAGTTTAAGATGACAAATTGTAAAATCTAATTTATATATAAAAAAATTGATAAAACGTTTAGTCAAAACTAAGTCAAAGGAAAGTGACAAATCAATCTATAAGAAACTAGTGGATAGCTTGATCGATTATTCTCGCAAAACTTTAGTTGAGTTGTGCATTTAACATTTAGAGGAGGGAGGGGGCGATGTTTTAAATTTTGTAAATGTAATGTTGTTGGGGGGTTAGGGGGTCTATTTAAATGTAATGTAATGGGGGGTTGAGGGGTTGAGGGGTTTAATTTTTTTATTTATTATATCCAGTCGTTAATCTACATAAAATATAGATTCTTATGTGGTGTTGAAATCCATGGATGAGTTTGAATAATTTCACATGAATCATTTTAGATGGTTTTTATTAGTATGATGTTTGTAATTAAAACTCTAAAGGATTTTGTGATCATATATATGAATAATTTGTTCTTGTAGGGTCTAATATATGATTTCCTCATGGATCACAACATAATTTTTTTGATTTTAAATGGTTACAGTGGTGAAATTATTTATGAAATTTTTTTTTTTGTTTAATATGCAAGTTTCAAAAAAGTTGTAATTTATCTCTTGAAGAAAAAAATATTTTTCCAATTTAGGGGTTGATTTCAAAGTTTTTGTAAACAACAGTATGGCATGTTTAGGCCATGGCACTATTTTTTACCCCGAAAAAAAACGTGTATACTAGTATCAACACTTTTCTATTTGGGGGGTGTTTTTGGTGTTTTTATGCAAAAATCATCGTTTTTATGGCTAGAGTTATCGTTCTTAATATAAAGTTCTGATTTCATAGTGTAAGTGGTTCTTGTTCTTGTATTCATAATTTTTTCTTTTAGTTCTGCAATTTAAAGCTTTATGTCCAAAGTTATTACAGGAATAGCAATAACCTAGAAATATCTGTAGATATTTATTTGGTCTTTTGGGTGCTATATTATTTCTATTTTTATTCTGAAAAATTGTGCCTGCTTTCTTGTTTTATTCTCTTTTAACTGGAGTCTTTAGTACTTCAGCATAGCTTTTCTTACGTATTTCTTGATTGGTGATAGAAAAACTCTCTGGCTTCTTTTCTTTAACGAACCAAAAACCAGATTTATCACTTGATGGTCTTTGGCTACTTAGAATGTCATCTAAAATTTTTGAGCTGTTCTCAAATTTTGATTTGATAGATCCTTCATCAAGTTTTCTTTTGAATTGCATGATCTCTTCTACTAGTTTTTCAAACTCCTGTATTCTTTCTTTCAGCTGTTGGTTTAGGATCTCCTCAATCTTTTTGGCCTATAGAATTTGGGATTCTAACTAGCTGATGATAAGATTTGATTGTATGTTTTTCTTCCTACATTTATCAAGTTTTTCAATGGCACTCACAAGTTCAACTCTTAGGTCTACATCACCTTCTACATCAAATTCACTGCTTGAAGCTTGAGTGTCTAGACCCATAAATAAGACTTCAGTTTCTTTAGCTTCACTTTCATCTGAATATTCATTGTCTTCCATGGTGTAAATGATTTTCTTGTTCCCATAGGTTTTTTTCTTGTTTCCTAGTTTACCCTTTTTGAATTTTGAAGTTTCCTTTTATTCATTCTCATCTTGTTTAGTGTAGATGCACTTGGAGGAAAAATGTCCAATCCTTCCACAATTAAAACATTTTAAAGGCAGTTTTCCCTCATATTTTCCTGTCCCTCTCTCAAGTTTACTGATGAAAAGAGCTTCCTCATCATTCAGGTTTTTTGAGTGATTTTTTAAGCTAGAATTGAAAGTTGTTTCTTTTCTTGAAGGTGCATTTTGTCGTATTCTCATTTCGTACAGAGTGAGAATTCCATGTAGCTCATCAATTGCCATCTTTTTAAGATCATCTCATTTTTCTAGGGTGGATACTTTTGGGTTATACCTCAATATTGGTAATGTTCTTAGTACCTTGCTTACCACTTCCTTCTCTTTTAATTTTCCTCCAAGCCCTTTGATCGCATTAACAACTTCATCTACACGAAGAAGGTATTCACCAATATTCTCTTCTTCTTTCATGTTAAGACTTTCAAATTGACCTTTATACGTTTGAAGTTTGGATTCTTTGACCTTAGATTCTCCTTCATAGATAATTTTCAACTTGTCCCATGCTTTTTTGGCAGATGTGCATTGCATCACTTTAGTGAATACCGAGTGTGCTAAACCACTTAAGATTGCATTTAAGACTTTAGCATTACCCTCATATTCACCTAGTTCAACTATGTATGTAGGGTATTGGTTTCCTATTTTATGATCTTATTGGGTTGCTGCCCAAACCTTCCATCCTAGGGACATCAGATGACGCCTCATCCTTACACTCCAATAAGCGTAATTTTCTCCGATAAATAGTGGAGGTTTGTTAGTGGCCAAACCTTCTTGTTAATCCATTGTGATTTTTGGATGGGATCTTCCTTCCAGTGGTTAAACTGTTGTGAAGGAACCTGCTCTGATACCAATTGTTGGTTTATCCCACAATACTGAGAGGGAGGAGGGGGTGAATCAGTATTGACAAATGTTAACTTAAATCACAAAAATCAACAATTAAGACACAGATTTTATCGTGGAAACCTCAAAGAGAAAACCACCAATCCAAACTCATTAATAATATGAAGTTACAATTTTTTTTATCTACTACAACAGAAAGGATGAAAAACACACCCTAGGTTTTTCCTGCTACTACAAACTAGGATGTTACCACACCCTGATGGTTTTTCTGTCTGCTGCTACAGACAATGATGCTACGACACCCTGTTTTCCCGCTACAACCCCCTAGCAGACCTGTGGCCTACCCTAGCACCACCCTACCACCCTGAACTAATTAGCTCAATCCTTTAGAACAGTTAAAAAAATATTCACTTTGGACTCTATCAAATCTACTAACAGAGACACCTCATTTAGAATACAAAAATTCATTTAAATACCTAGTACCTTCATCGTTTCAACGCAACTCTTCATTGTTGCGTATTTTTTATTTGGGTTGTGACTGTTTGTTTACAAACACACCCAAATAACACTCACTTCTTCAATTCATTGTATTCTTTCACCAAATTTCGACATTTCATTCCTCCCTTAGCGTCAGATCTCAATTTCGCAGCCCTGTTTCTCGTTCTCTAATATTTCCGCAATGCAAAACTCTTTCTACAATGATATTTACTAGTTTTAATTGGAGCCGTTGATCCTACTGTCAAGTATGATATTGACCATATATATGCTATACATATTTCCTCCTTGAAATCCTCCATATAAAAATTACCTCACAACGATTTTTTATCGTTGATCTTCGTCGGGCGTTTTTTCCTGACCGTCGATCTCCAATTTGCAGGATATCCGTCATCCTTTGTATCCTTTCTAAAAAATTATTTCCGCAATTGTCTTTTCCATAATATTTCTTCAGCACCGTCAATCTTTTGCGGAGTCATTCTCGACCGTTGATCTTGCAGACTACGGGATGTGGGATGCGGAATCATGCTTTTCTATTTTCGGACTTCTGCAATTTCCTTTCTACAATTTTATTTTCTGCAACGATCTTTCCACATCGTTCATCTATTTTTAGTGGGATTGATCTCAACCATCCGATCTCCAGATTGCAGGATGTGGGATGCAGGATCATGCTTTTTGATTTTCGGACTCCCGCAATTTTCTTTCTGCAACTCTGTTTCCACATTGCGGGATGTGGGATGTGGGATGTAGAATTGTGCTTTCCAATTTTCAGAATTCTGCAATTCTGTTTCTGCATTGTGGGATGCTTCCTAACCGTTGGATCTTGTGCTGGATCAACGCCCACCATTCGATATTGATCTTTCAAAAATGATCCTCATTCACTTGATCTTTTTATTCCATGTCATCATATGTGTCATACTACATGCCCAATTATGCCAGCCATGTCATGACTACCTTAGTATTTTATTGCATGACTACCTTAATTTTTTACTAAGTAGGTTCTTTTATCATACACGCTAGTTGTTCCTTTGTCATTTGTGAACACCTTTGACATCAATGACAACTATATACTCAACAGTTATAATATTTAATTTTATCTTAGTAATAATAATAGTAGATGGAACTTTTCCTTCTTTCTTACATTATTAATATTATTACTATGTGTACTCTTTATACATACTGTGTATAAAGTATATAATAATATATTATTTGTTAACATTTGTGTTATGGCATCACATATTGTGATCCCTAGACTTATGAAACTTTCTTCATTAAGGTCATCAGGTAGATGGTTATGTCTACTAGGCTAGAAAACTCTAAACATCTTTGCATGTTGGATTCCCTCATATAACATGGTAGTTCTTCAGTACTTGATGAGAATACAGAAATTCAAAATTTCATTTAATCAAATACAAATAAGTCAGATGAGATCAATATTTGCTCGATTCATTTTCACTTGGGAATCATTAATTCTTTTCAGTAACTCCTAGCGCTTACCAGAGCCCATACTCAACACTAAAAACAGGGAGTTACAACTTAGTGCAATTCCAGAGCTCCTTGCTCAACACTAATGCTAGGATGTACTTGTAGGATACACCTAGGGATACAATGGCTAAGAATCCAATGTTCCATAGCTTATGCTCAACATCAACATGGAAGGCTCTAAGGCTTATGCCCAACACTTCCAAATTATCTTTTCATGTGTTCCATATATTCACGCTCAACACAAATTTCTCAAAATGCATGTGCTCCAGAGCTTCTTGCTCAACACAAATATAAGTACTCATGTGCTCCAAAGCTTCTCGTGCAACACAAAACATCAATTTTCCCATGTGCTCCAGATCTCCTCACTCAACAAAAAACATCTCATCAATCATGTGCTTCAGGGTCCACGCCCAACACAAGTGGACATATATATATATATATATATATCATATGCAATTGGGTTATGTCTAGTATATCAAAAAAATCATCATGTTCATTTGTAGTGGGGTATTTGACGCGGTATATAAAAATAAAAAATCAAGGTAACATCATAATCAATGGGGCTCATGCCCATAATTGTTAGGTCCAAAATTTGAGATATTACATCCCTCCTCGCTTAGAACAACACCATCCCTAGTGTTCTAGGGACTTGCAATGAAATCATGAAACAAGGCGGGGTAAGCCTTTCACATGGTGGCTTCATTCTCCCAAGTAGCCTCATTGGCTTTGTAGTGCTTCCATTTCAATTTCAACTGGACTATGGTGCACTTCCTAAGCTGCACTTATCTCTTTTCCAATATATGAAGAGGTTCATGGGAAAACTCCCCTTCAGGTTCAACATGTAATAAGGACCAATCAATCACATGTTTAGTATCATAAACATATTTCTTTAATAATGATGCATGGAAAACATTATGGACTCTTATTTGCACGGGTAATGCTATTTCATATGCCACTAGCCCTCTCTTTCCCATTATTTCAAAAGGGTCCACAAAACCTAGGTGCTAACTTACCGCACCTTCCCAAGTTCAACGAGCTCCATTTTGCTTTTAATTTGAAGTAGACATGGTCGCCTATTTGATAATATTTATCTTTTATTTTCTTATCCATGTAGATTTTCTGGCGGTCTTGTGCTTCTTTAAGGTTCACCTGGAACTTGGTAACTAACTGTTCCAATTCCTTTAACAAATCAGGCCCTAACATGAGCCGATCCACCAAGCTATCCCAAGTAACCGGTGTTCTACACTTCCATCCATAGAGTACCTCAAAGGGACTCATCTTGGTGGAATTCTAGTAACTGTTATTATACGCAAACTCTGTGAAATGCAGGTAGTCTTCCCGCATGGTGGGTTTGTTCATGACATACATCCTAAGCATGTCCTCAACAATCTGGTTTACCCTTTCTGTCTGCCCGTCTGTCTGCAGGTGATAAGCATTACTAAAGTTCAACTGCGTCTCTAATCCGGAGAATAAGTATCTCCAAAAGTTTTCGGTAAACTTAGTATCTCGATGCGAGATGATTTTCTTGGGTATCCCGTGCAATCTAAATATATCCTTCAAGAAGATATCAACAATGTGTACTTCCTTGTAGGTTGACTTCACTAGAATGAAGTGTGCTTCTTTTGACAATTTGTAAACTACTACAAAGATAGAATCATTTTGTTTCTTACTTTTCGGTAGATCGGTGATAAAATCCATACTAATGACCTCCCACTTCCATTCTGGAATCGGTAATGGCTACAACAATCCTAAAGGATACTGATGCTCAGCTTTGACCAACTGACATTCTTGACATTTCGTGACAAAAAATGCAATGTCGGCCTTTAACTTAGGCCAGAAAAGTGTCTCTTAATGATGGATATCATCTTTTGATATATCGGATGCCTCGAGTAGGGTGTCTGATGAAATTTTGTGAGGATGCCGGACCGAATATCCCCTCCTTTTGGAACGTACAATCTCTCCTTGGACCATAGCAGTCCTATTTCGTCTACCTTGTACTCTTTTTGTTGTTGAAACAACCTATCCTCTTGGAATTTCTTGAGGATTTCTAAATAGAAAGGGTCAATTCAGTTGGTCGTTCTAATCCTCTCGTGCAAATCTGAATCGGTTTGACTTAAAGTCACCTCATATATCATATGAGTTTGTCGACTCAAAGCATCAACAATCTTGTTCTCATTGCCTTTAATATGCTTTAGCTCGAAATGGTATTTGCTAAGGAAAGAAAACCATCTGGCTTGCCTAGCATTCAGAACTGGTTGCTCGAATAAATACTTCAGACTCATATTGTTTGTCTTCAGAAGGAAATTCCTTCCCATGAGGTAGTGCCTCCACATCTTCAAGGCATGAATGATGGAAGCTAACTCAAGATCATGTGTTGGGTAGTTCTTCTCATGTTCTTTTAAATTTCGTGATTCATAACAGATCACATAATCGTTCTGCAATAGGACTCCTCCGAGCCCTTCGTTGCTTACATCCATGCAAACAACGAAATCCCGATCGGGGTCCGCAATTCGTAGTATCGGTGCGGTCATCAAAACCTGCTTAAGCTTTTAAAAACTTTCCTCACACTTGGTCGTCCATAAGAACTTATTTTCCTTCTTCTTCAAAGAGGTCATGGGACAAGCTATTCTCAAGAAGTTCTCAATAAACTTTCTATAATATCCGGCTAATCCCAAAAAGGACCTAATGTCAGTGACACTAGTAGGGGTAGGCTAGTATTCTAAGGCTCTAATATTTTTCGGATCCAGAACTATCCCTGTCTCGGAGATAATGTGACCCAAGTACTATATATGTGGTTTGTAAAAATCACCTTTACTAAACTTAGCGTAAATATGGTGTTCTCGTAACACTCGCAGTACTATGCGAAGGTGTTCCTCGTGTTCCTCTTTACTCTTAGAGTAAACTAGGATGCGGTCTATAAAGACCAAAACTTTTTATCCAGATATTTACTGAATATAATGTTCATCGTACACATAAAGTTCATGGGTGCATTTCTCAACCCAAATGGTATTACTACAAACTCGTAGTGCCAGTACCTTGTATGAAAGGTGGTTTTATGAATATCCTTGTCACGAATCTGTACCTGATGGTACCGGGATCATAGGCCAATATTTGAAAAGATCTTGGCTCCTCCTACCTGATCGAGCAAGTCATCGACCCTAGGGAGTGGGTATCAGTTCTTGATAGTCATTTTGTTAATATGAATGTAATCGATGCAGATCCGCATCATACCATCCTTCTTCTTTACAAAAAGTATCGGTGCTCCCCAAGGGGACACACTTGGTTGGATATATCCTTTTTCTATCAACTCCTGCAACTGGAGTTTGAGTTCCACCAACTCTGGTGTATTCATGCGGTAAGGGGCTTTTGAAGTTGGAACTGATCCTGGTGCCAGTTCTATGGATAAGTCTAGGTCTCGTTTTGGAGGTAATCCAGGGATTTCCTCAAGGAATACGTTCTTGAATTCTACAAGAATAATAAATTCCTCTATGTGTTGTTCTCTGTCAACCTCTATGTCTCATATATTTACTACAAACAACTTGCAGCCTTTCCTAATGCACTTCTTTGCTTGTAAGGAAAATATATGCCTTACAGAAACTTTCTTCGGTATGCCTTGAATCTTCACTTGATTCCCTTGGCTATCTGTACAAAATATTGACTTGTGTAAGAAATTGAGCATGACATGGTGTTGTTACAACTAGTCCATGCCAATAAGTATATCATATGATCCTAAGGGTAGGATGTTCAGGTTTACTCTTGTAGGAAAACCATTCAGGTTTATCTGATAATATTTAACTATTTCTTAAACTTTTCATTTCATACCTGTGGCTAATTGTACTAGCCAAGGTTTATCATGTTTTACTTTTCCTATTTTACATACATCAACAATTTTTGACGATACATAGCTCCGGTAGGAACCGGGTTCAATCAGTATTGAAATAGTAGTGTTCAATATCTTACCTTCTATCTCAACCATGGTATCCTAATGGTCTGCTTGTCGGCCATCCAAGGATGCATAAATCCGTAGTGTTCTAGATATGTTCTCTATTGTTGGTTCTTCTGATAAGTTGTGCAAGACCCCATTGGTATTGTTCTTACAATCTCAGGCATATTGAGGCCCGCTGCATTTCCAGCATTTGATCTGTAGCAAGGTATCATTGGCTCCCCTAGTTGCTACTAGCTTGTTAACATTTGGAGCTGGTACATATGGATTTGTACCTGATTTATTGAAGTTCTTGTTCATTGGAAAACTGTTGTTTTATTTTATGTACGGGGTTGGGTTAAAGCCCGGTTTGTGATTGTCAGAGAAGTTGTTGGACCTGTCTCTGTTTCTGTTCATGTTCCCTTTCCTTATATTTCCATGCTCATAACAAATCCTAGCTTTGTGCAATGTGGTTTCCAAGGTTTTAGGCATGTTGAACTCAATCCTTTCTCGAAAGTTGGGAAGAAGACATCCTAAGAACTGTTGGATCTTTACCTTTTCATCCTTGATGTATTGCACATAATGTAAAATATCTAAAAATATGTTAATACAAACATCCATAGTCATGGATCCCATATGTAAGTCGTGAAACTCTTTCACCTTTCTGTCGAAGAATATTTTCGACATATATTTTTCTTGAAAGATCTTGCGGAATTTACTCCAGTGTATTTCTCTTACCTCATCTTTCTTGGTATGCTTCAAGTCTCTCCACCATCTCACTGCTTTTCCATTTAAATTATAGATGGAAAGTCGAGCCTTCATTTCACTAGAGTAGTTATGCACTCGGAAATATTTTCTCATACCCAACATCCATTCTTCATCTTTCTCCCCTATATTCACCTCTCCTTCATAGGTTGGGGCTCTTATTTTTCTGAACTTCCTCTGGAGATTGTCATCACTTATTTGTTTCTTTCTGTATGGAGAAAGAGTCTCCTCACTGGAAGGATTGTGGTATTCTCCCTCTTGGAGGTTTAGGGGTATGTTCCTCTTTTCCTTCTTCTCTTGGGTGTCTGGCCCGTTTATGATAAGGTTCCTTCTTGAACCTGTTTGTGGAATGAGTGGGTTCTCCCTGCGGGATTCCTCTCGTCATGTTACGCAACAATGCTTCATTAATTGCTTGTTGTTCCTTTCTTTCATTCAAATTATCATCTATGAAACCTTGTAAGTATGCTTGAAGAATTTGTATGGTTTTCATCATATCAGAATTCAGTTCCACCACCAATTCTGCTTCCTAGGTGGGGGTATTGTAGAGGGGGCCACCTACCTCCTAAATATCATCATGTAATTATATAGTTTAAAGGATAAATGGATATTAACAAATGAGCAGTTGGAGCGGGTACAACCGCTCCAACCTATCTCTCAATGTATAAATAATTACCAAAGATAATACAACAATGGATTGGACGTCCCTTCCCAAAGTACTTGTCTTTGATGGCTGTGTATGAACTTAATGTATGCTTGAATGATGTGAAAGCCTAGCTCTCAACATCTGGCACCATTGCCTCCTCTATCCGGTCTGGGTGACAGCAGCAGCGGATGGAGGTGGTCGAACCTAAAGGAGAAGATGTCGTGAAGATGAAAATACTGCTCGTGCATTCGTGAATCTGGAAGGAGAAGCTTAAAGAGACTGCATGTGCGTTGATGAAGAAATATTATGGGAGACAAGCTGGTTGCGTATTGATGCTCCTGCCAAAAGGAAGATACGATCTTATTATTATTACTTTTATTTATTTAACTGTTAGTTGCTTGAAATAAATTGTATAGTAATGCATGAGTCGTGATCAATGTATAATGAGGATGAATAGCTTGCAAGAAAGTTTGTTTGTGCATGGATAAAGAAATTCTATGCTGGAAGGTTGAATTATCATTGTGTTCAGTAGCGTAACATCTGTCTTATAATCCTGCAAATACCAACTGCAAGAGTTGATCAGAAGAGTTTCCCCATTCTACAGTAGCCGACCAAACATGATTCCTCCCAAGCAATCCGAATCAGTTCAAAGTCTATAACTGTCGAAGGCCAACCAAAAGCTTCAGTACCGACTATGGCAGTCAATTTAACATCGTCTAACGTCGAATATAGAGGGGTTGTATGTCGATTTTTGACTAAAGAACATACTATCATCTCCAGCATCTAGACTATGGTTTTCGACTGCATTGTGGATTATTCCTTTCGCCACATGTTCCTTAGCCGAAGATCGGTCATTAAATATTTCTCTATTAATTGGCGAATTCTTGTTGTTAAGGTCTATCAGTCGACCTTTCAAAGACTTGCCGACTATTCAAAACCCATTTGACATTCCAGTCTTTTGGAATTGGAAGAACAAGGATCTGTCGTGAAGGATAATTTATCGATGAGAATCCACTATTTGAAAGATTCCAATAAGGAACTGGTTCAGTCAGCAGCCGAATAAATATTATGCCCCCGAAGCGTAGAAATTGGAGTTTGAATGCTGCGTCGATTGGGTTGTAAACCAACGAACGAACTCTTTTGATCGCAGTTGACGGTGTGATGGAATACTGGTGGATCGAGGTCGGATTTTTCATTTGGCTGCTCGATAATTTTATTGCAGGTTTCTTTACGTCTCACAGCCTTCTTCCCAAGTGAATGATCATCCCAACTAGTGACTGAAGGTCCATGGCCTATTGCACTTTCGTTGCCAGCACCAAAAGCTCCACCAAAAGTATCAGTACCAGGAAATCTCGTGTCTCCTTCACCGCAATACATTTTCATGAGTGTACATGAATGCAGCGACACCAACTGCTACCATATCGGCTGCTACCTGACAACAACTCTACTTATCGAAGATCGACATGTTTTGTGCATGAATATGATCGGCCCATGCTGCTGCAAATGAATACGATCGGTCTATTTGCATACTCGTCGACTATGGAACGCAGCAAAATGTCGATTAGTGGAGACCATCGACTGCTCGTCGATGGTCTCCACTAATCGATGTTGAGAGCTAGGCTTTCACATCATTCAAGCATACATTAAGTTCATACATAGCCATCAAAGACAAGTACTTTGGGAAGGGACGTCCAATCCATTGTTTTATTATCTTTGGTAATTATTTATACATTGAGAGATAGGTTGGAGCGGTTGTACCTGCTCCAACTGCTCATTTGTTAATATCCATTTATCATTAAACTATATAATTACATGATGATATTTAGGAGGTAGGTGGCACCCTCTACATCTCCCCCACAATCAAAACATTTCTTCATCATGAAGAGAACAAGGAAATATGCATCAACATCCTGGGTCTCTGCTACTGCTGAGTAGTCCTCACTGTGCATCAACCATGCATACCAGTCTGCATAGGTAACTCAGCCGCAACAGCCGCCAGCTTGATAGGAAAACACACGTGTACAAGGCTCTACTGTGACTGGTTACTCTTCAACCTCCGTCTTCAATATGACAGTAGTCCATCGAAGTCTCATCCTCTCACAACGGCGGGAAACCATATTCTTCCGCAACTAGGTCTTTTGGTTTAAAGCCTCACCCTGGCTCATCTGACCGGCATCTCCATTGGTTCAGGCATGCGGGGCCTTTTGGCTCTTCGACTTTCTATGTCATTTCTCTATCTTCTGGATTTCCGAGGTCACAACCTAGGAACAGTTTCAGCATGTTGATAATGAGGGGTAAATTGTCATCATGTCTCATTAAAGCGCTTTGCTGTGTAGGTGAATGATATTTGCTTGAATGCCGTCGTCGCCATCTTCTTCTATCGTGAGAGTTTGAATTTCCTGCAAAATTGTATGTTTTCTACTCATGTGCATGGTCTTGATCATGATTGACTA
>LPNX011036684.1:29883-68731 GCA_001517045.1 Pseudotsuga menziesii
CATGCTCCGACCGACATGACTCAATCGATAGAGTGCAAAACTGTTTCTTTTTACAATTTTAAGATTTCGAGTAGACTTTACAAGTGACATATCGATCCAACTGAGTGCCAATGTCAACTAAGTTTGATCTTGACCATATCGACCACTTGAAATGCCGACCAAAGTGAGATTGGACCCACAAAAGAATCGACCATATTTTTACAACTTAATCAATGCTCAGTCAACAAGGAGGCAAGGTATTTAACACAAAATAAACAACTCCATAATGTTACCTCTCATCAAGTTACACGTTTGTTCACACATGATGCATCAAAATTTTTGATCCGAAGTCGGGATAAGGTCGACGAAATGGTGGTCGACGAAGTGGGGAACAAGATCAGTCGGGTCGATGGCCAAGTGTGCTAGTCGGTGGCTTGGTCGATACGATGAGCAGTCGATGGTCTCCACTAATCGACATTTTGCTGCGTTCCATAGTCGACGAGTATGCAAATAGACCGATCGTATTCATTTGCAGCAGCATGGTCCGATCATATTCATGCACAAAACATGTCGATCTTCGATAAGTAGAGTTGTTGTCAGGTAGCAGCCGATATGGTAGCAGTTGGTGTCCCTGCATTCATGTACACTCACGAAAATGTATTGCGGTGAAGGAGACATGAGATTTCCTGGTACTGATACTTTTGGTGGAGCTTTTGGTGCTGGCAACGAAAGTGCAATAGGCCATGGACCTTCAGTCACTAGTTGGGATGATCATTCACTTGGGAAGAAGGCTGTGAGACGTAAAGAAACCTGCAATAAAATTATCGAGCAGCCAAATGAAAAATCCGACCTCGATCCACCAGTATTCCATCACACCGTCAACTACGATCAAAAGAGTTCGTTCGTTGGTTTACAACCCGATCGACGCAGCATTCAAACTCCAATTTATACGCTTCGGGGGCATAATCTTTCTTCGGTGGCTGACTGAACCAGTTCCTTATTGGAATCTTTCAAATAGTGGATTCTCATCGATAAATTATCCTTCACGACAGATCCTTGTTCTTCCAATTCCAACCGACTGGAATGTCAAATGGATTGTTATGTACCATATCTGTCCGGAAGGCAGTGCAGTCTTTCGGGAGCCCACAAGGTTTGAAATGCACAGGTTCAAACCCTTTTCACAGAGAGGAACCCTGCATGAGCTGGCACAAGGCAAAGTCTTTCTAGAGACTTGGTTCCAGCAGCTAAAAGTCCGAACGACGAGGTGGAGGGTGCCACAGATCATCCGATGAAACCTCCCAGCTCAGTCTCACATCCAATTAGCTCTTGACCATACGTCAGTATGGTATATGTGAGGTCAATACCCCAAAGCAAAAGACCTCGACTACTACCCAACAGTCGAAGAGATCTTTCGGGAGTTGAGTCGACAGGCAGGCACAAAAGTACCAATTCCAGCAGCTGCCAAAGTAGTCGACTTCTCTATCGTCGAGCCTCTTACAGACCAAGAGAAGGAAGAGGATTATGAGTTAAATTTGTACATCAGCACTTTCATGTCGGAGGATACTCCGACTGTGACCACTGGTCGGGTGCACTTAACAGTGAAGCATCCGACCGCACCCAGAGTGGACCCCCCGTCGACAGAACAACAACAACCAACAGAACAGGCACAACCGACAGTACCACAAACAGCTCCTCCGGCGCCAGAGACTGTCGACCCAGCTCAGACTCCGACAGGGGAAGTCAAGGAAGACAACCCTAAATATGTTGTGTCTCGGAGCATTATCAAAAAGTTGGCCAAAGAGATAGCTGTCGCCAGAAGGAAGATCAAGCTATAGAAAAGACAGCAAGGCAAGGGCAAGCGTAAGCTTGTCCTTGCTGACTCCACCGACGACAACGAAGAACTAGCAGCAGCAGCACTCGACATTGTCAAAGATGCCCGAGCTAATAAGGTAACTGTTGAAACCCAGTTTCAACGCTTTATTGAAGCAGGAGCTCCGGAGGGTCGACCCAAGAAACCCAAAACTCAGTCGACACCTGAAAATATAGTTGACCTTGTGTCGACCCCTCCACCTCCATCTCCGACCACCATAGTCGAGGAGCAAGCATCGGTACAGCAGGCCGACATTTCCCCAGAAGTATTTGAAAGAGTTATGCCGGAGGCACTCAGGGCCAGGGCCAGCACAGACACTGAACTCAAAGCCTTCTTTCAAACGCTACCTGCAATATTCCAGTCAGCCCAAACAATACAGACAACAAAACCCCTGAAAGCCAGCAACAAGATATATGCCCAGCAAACAACAGTATTTACAAGGGTCCATGACGGTGGTGACATAGCAAGGCATGAACAGACCTTCACCGACTACCAACTCCCACCAGAAGAAGACATTATGTCTTCCGACCAAAGTTCCCAACACCATTCTCCATCACCACCAGGATCAGGAAACCCTCCCTCCCCACCTTCACCACCATCATCTCCACCACCTCCACCACTGCCTGATTCACAACCGAAACCACCATCATCTTCACAGCCAGAAGTGGACATACCAACTCCTCAACCACAAAAACCCCTGACCACTGAACCACCCCTTCAGACACATGCACCTTCGACTTCTGTTCCACCTTCCACTTCTGCAGGCCCTCAAGACAAGCCAACAGAACAACAACAGGAGACCACAGAACCGACCTCTACTACTGCAGGTACTCAGGAGCACGATGCTAACAAACAAAAGAAACAAACAGACCAGCATCGACCATCCAGGCTATGGATAAGTTTAAAAGATGCAAGTTCATTAACCGACACAGAGGTCAGCCAACTGCTAAACACCCTAGCAAAAGAAGCAAAGAAGAGGACACAAACAGTAAAGAAACAACTCAGGGATAAGGAGGCTGAACAGGTCGAGTTTCTCGGCAAGTGTAGGTATCTTGCATAAACTGTCACCCCAGGACCGGTCGAAACTGCAACGGACCGACCACTCGAAAGGGCGTATCAGCTGTTTGAAGGCTTGGTGTCGACTATCCAGACACATATCCAAGGGACTAGAGCAGAAAAAAAAGAAGAGACTGCTCGACTGCTCCTGACCCAGCATACTGCCTTTTCGGAGGCTTATAAACTTTTACAGGACCATATGGAGGAATCCATTGTTACTGAAGAAGTGCTAAGAGATTGGCCGACTCATTATGGGCAGGTCTATCATCAGAGCAGGCAGACACGACAAGGCATTCAGGCCTTGGAAAGTCAGAAAATGACCGAGGTAGAACTAAGGCAGACCCTTGAAGAGCAGATTGTAATGGAAAGTAGCAAGCTGCAAAAACTTGAACGAGAAGCTCATCAGTGGGTACAGCAAGCCTTACCAAACTTGGAGAAGGTTGACCACATCTGTCCACAAATGAAAAGACTCCTGGATACCACCGAAGAACAAAACCAACTGTTGGGTCCTAGCATGGAAAATATTGCAGAAATGCCTATGGCCGAAAAGATGTCGGTATTATCAAGTGTAAAAACTCTAACCATCGACATCCAGAAAGCCCTGCAGACATGGACAGATTTCCAGCGTCAACTCGCCATCACAGCTCCCGCCATCGTTGAAGTATGCGTTCAGAGACGACCGACCATCCGACTACATAGTCCTCACCAGGAGCAAGTCTGACAGGTTCGACAGGACTTCATTTTTTGTACTTTCCTTTTTTTTCTTCGGGACGAAGAAATGTTTTGTTTGTGGGGGAGATGTAGAAGGAGAGAGTCGATGTAGGTCGACTTGAACGAAGACCGACTTAGTCGATCAGCCGACTAAGTCGAGGGACCGACTTAGTCGATCAGCTGACTAAGTCGGTCGGCCGAGCAAACATAGTAATTAAGACTGCTAACTAATAGTTGTGTCGGTTCACCGAACCGATAGGTAGTTATCTTGTAACTGTTTGTAATCTATATATATTAGGCCGTTGAGCCTCACAAGAACCAGTTCAGTTCTTGGCTTTGTATGATCTATTGAGAATAATATAATCTGTTTATCCTATTTGTTCTTGTCTCTTGTATCTGTGTATATTCTGTATATTTTTGTATGTATTATTGGTAACCTTATGTGATCTGTGAGATTACAACAGGTATTCAACTTCCCTTATCGGTTGTTATCTTCTTCAGTGTTCATGATCTGAACTATTCTTTTAAAATTCCTGAAATTACAAATTTTAATAACTGGAAAAATTTATATTAGTTAACAAACTTTTAAAACATACTTTATTTTCCTTACAACGAATGTCTGGTATGCCCATTGGGTCTCTTAGTGTTGAAACTAGGCTCTGATACCACTTGTAATGTCCCCAAACATTGAAAATAATAATTTTTACTAGGCTAGCCAAAACTACATATGATGGACATTAATTGAACTTTGCGGAATGTGTCGTACTTTGTTTGTATTGTTGTATTGTCGTAAGATGTTCTTACGTCCTCCTTCCATGTTTTCAGATGCGATTATTACTGTATTTACTTACGTTGTCATAATGTTGATTACTATGTTGTTCGGTGGTTATGCATTGAATTGTAAGTTATTTATTTGATTACATACTTCATTTTTTTTAACATGTGCTTACTGTTGTATACATGATTATGACTTAACTTTGTTAATGGATAAAGGGGTGGAGTGGTGGGACTAGTTTCCCTTGTAACTACCTGAGAGGTAATAGTTTCTACTTATCACATCAGGATTACTTAGTTCTGATGAACTAATGCAGTTCTTTCCCCTTTGCATGTAGGTGCACTTGGCAACGAATAACTGTTTATAAAGCTTAACGGACAATACTGACCGTTTTATTCACTAGCACTCGCCTTTGCAGATTTACTCTAGTGACATTAGATTGAGTGTTATTGTTTTTATTACGAACTTTATGATAGTGACATGGTCACTTTTTCACTTACTATCTACATGACACATATTCATTATTTATTTGATACTTATTTACTATGGTGTAAATGCTTATGATATGTTCATGCCCTAACATATTTTTACTATATGGTTTTTAAAGTTGGTAATACATTTGTAAAACCTTATCTTTAAGCATTCGATGGCATATTTCATATGCCATGGACTTAGGGTTTAAATCCTAAGTTATTCAATGCATAGTGGGGTTTATACCATTACGTTGATTTGGTGTCAAAGTTTAATATAGTCCAAGGACTATATGATTATGGGTCTAGTGTGCATTAATGGTGGCTAGGGTGGCGATATCAATGCGCCTTGGGAAGAGGGGCGACCAAGCTTATGAATTTTCCCAAGCGATAGTTTGTTGTTTTGCAACATTGTTGCTTGTTCTTTGCTCCTACTCAGGGTGAAGGAATGCGATTGCAATGGCTTAGCTAACAGGTATGTGGATGGTCTAGATTTATTAGCATCATTTCTTGATTTGGATTGGATATTAAACATACTTCTCATCGTGGCATTTCTCTATTGCAGGTTTGCAAGGGTGACGATAAACATGGGTCGTAGCTCATGCAAAAAGTTGTGGGAAAATCCATACCCATTCAGGTAAGCCTGCTATACAAGTGTTTAATTGTTTCATTTTTTCTTCGTGGTTATGACTGAGTTATCACTCATCGTGGGTTTGGATTTGCTTGGGTCTGGTTTCTAAATGTCCGCGTTTTGGAATTGGGTTTGACTGTAACTTAATGACACTACATTTTTATAATGTGATAGGCTTGGGGTTTTAATGCCTTCGAGCATGAACTTTAAATGTATGGGGTTTATTAATGGGTACTCAGTGTAGGGAAGAGGGCCTGGGTAACTCTCGACAGGCTCTATGTATTTTGTAAATTTGTGTTATGATAATGGTGCAAAGGCCGAGTATGAATGATTGTGTAACTTCTTAGTTATTTTGATAAGGATTATGTTTTTAATAGTAATTACATACTGCATTTTGATTTCATGTTATGGTTATTACCAGACAATGTGGATTCACATTCGTTGTTTGCATTAGTTGTATGGGTGGAAGCATGACAACGTTATGGCTTTGGGGCCATGTCGCATATGGCATTGGAATTTCCCGCCATGGTAGTTGTGACAGTGTAATGGAATCATACTTATGTTTATGTTTATGATGCGTATTAAAATTATGAGGGCTGACTATAGGCGTGGACTTTTGTTGGAAAACGTCATTGTTTGTTATAACGTTGGCAGTGTTTGTAGCATTGGTAATTTTGTTTGACTGTTGGGATTATGTATGAGGCCGAGAGCCATAGATTACAGCGTGTATATTATATATGGGTCTTTCGACCACTGTGTAGATAATTTATGTTTTGTTTACAGCCTATGCATATGTAGTATATCGTGGCTTTTGATGAGTGGAAATATTACAGCATGAGGTAGATTTTATTTATCGAATCCTACAGGATTTGTCACTGTGGCTTTGTAAAATATTAATAGATGCTACACGATTTGATCCTATGTCATTTACGGTGATGAGGGTTTACATTTATATGGATGTCATTTGGGATTAAATGCCCACAGGAATCGATCTTGTGACCTATGTGCAATTATTTTGGTATTTAAATGTTTACTGTGCATTAGTATTGTGGTTGATTTTATGTGTTGGGTCTTTGTTATGGAATACTATTTATAAATTGATTTGTAGATATTTAAGAGTTTAATTTATTATAATTGCAATGGATTATGTATATGGATAATTGGTTTACTGTGTTAAGAATTTGTGGATGTAGTTGTTAGTAATAATATATAGTTTGTTTTAATGAAGAATGATAATGTATATTATTGTTCTTAGTAGGAATGTAATGATACATACCTTGAGAGGTGTTCGCTGGTTTTTATCTCACCTTTAATACTTTGGATTTATGAGTATTCTTAGATTTGGAATATTGAGTTTATAATATTGCTTTAAATAGGTTAGGGTTCTGTTTATACATGATATTAGTTAACTAGTATTAACTGTTTAAATAGGTTAGGGTTATGTTTTATTTAAATCTTAATTTGAAATAGTATTTTACTTCTAAACGTAGCTCTGTTGGCAATATGAAATCTGCCAGTATAGTACGCAGGAAAATAAACACATAGGCCCTACTAGAATAATTCCTAGGTCTTAGGAACCCAAAGTTTAGGCTGTAAATGAAAATAAAAAAGTAAAACTAAAAGAACAAAACCATTGAAATTCTTACATAGGAATTAAATTACAGCCTAGGGTTTATAATTAAAATGTAAACCCTAAAAGAATTTGACAAGAAAATAAAGATACATAAGGTTAGAAATATAATATAAACAATTGCATAATCTAGCCAACACTTATTCTAGATAATGAAATAGGTAGTCAAGAACCTCATTCCTGAAAAGTGAAGCTCTTCTAAAGGCCAAAACCTGCACACTCAATTACCCAGCATTAACAATTCATGGGCAGATCTTACCTTTGTATAGATGACTGAATCACTTGGGAACTACCATGTTCCACCCAACCATGACCCAGAACCGTTCTTGGTTTTAATTCGGATCCCCCCAAGCTGGTTTCAACATGCAAGTAGCTTAGAGATCCTAAGATAAGGCCTCCCTAACTGATATATCAGGTTTGGGTTAATTCTCCTTTTTCCTCTTAGGAAAATGTTCTCCAAGAACTCTCTTGAGAATAATTAGGCATAATAATGACTCTAAAAGATGGAAGAGATCCCCAAGCCTCTCTTTGGCTTGATACTTTATACATAGACTTTTCAGTCAAAGGGGAAGTTAAATCCAGAATCATTTGATTTCCTTATTTAACCCTTTTTATTTAATTTAAGTACTTTAATATTTAAACTTAGGAACTTTTAACTAGTTCCTAATTGAACTTTTGTAGGTATTATAATTTAATATTTAATTTTCTCTTAGTAATAATAATAGTCGATGGAACTTTTCCTTCTTTCTTACATTATTAATATTATCACTATGCGTACTCTTTATACATACTCTGTGTAAAGTATATAATAATATATTAGTTGTTAACATTTGTTTTAGGGTATTACATATTGTGATCCCTATACTTATGGCACTTTTTTCATTAAGGTCATCAAGTATATGGTTAGGTCTAATAGGTTAGGAAACTCTAAACATCCTTGCATGTTAGATTCCCTCGTATAACATGATAGTTCTTTAGTACTTGATGAGAATACAGAAATTCAAAATTTCATTTAATCACTTATAAATAAGTCAGATGAGATTAATATTTACTCGAGTCATTTTCACTCAAGAATCATTAATTATTTTCAGTAATTCCTAGCGCTTACAAGAGACCATACTCAACGCTAAAAATAAAGAGTTACAAACTTAGTGCAATTCTAGAGATCCTCGCTCAACACTAATGCTACGATGTACTCGTAGGATACACCTAGGGATACAATGGCCAAGGATCTGATGTTCTAGAGCTTCACACTCAACACAAATGTCTCAAAAATCATGTGCTTTGTATCTTCTTTCTCAACACAAATATAAGTACCCATGTGCTCCATAGCTTCTCGCTCAACCCAAAACATCAATTTACCCATGTGCTCCATATCTCCTCGCTCAACACAAAAAATCTCATCAATCATGTGCTTCAGGGTCCACGCCCAACACAAGCAGACCTATATATATATATATCATATGCAATTGGCTTACGCCCAATATATCAAACAAATAATCATGTTCATATTCAGTGGGGTCTTTGACTCAGTATATCAAAATAAAAAATCAAGGTAACATCATAATCAATGGGGCTCATGCCCATAAGTGTTAGGTCCAAAATTCGGTATATTACATCCATCGATGATGGATTTTGAAATTTTCTCAATGGATTGGTAAGAATTTGAATCCAATTGGGATGGATTTTTCCATATTTTGTGCATGGCCGATTTTCCAAATTAAATGATTTGTTGAGCGACATAGAGCTTGGGGGATTTGGTTTTGATGTTTTCCTCTGAATCTGAATGTATAAATGAAGGTGTGCAGAGGAGCTAGGGGAATAATTAAGCTTGCATAAAAGAGAAATTCATTGTCTTAGGTAGCTATTATCATTTTTAATGGAGGAGTGCTTGTAATTCCTTCGAGTTTTCAGTCAATGAGAAGAAATCGATATTCTTGCACATGTTGTTGATCATTCTTTCGTGTTGCAGATCTCTTCCACAACGTAGACCAAGTTTGGAAGGGCCCCCATTATTTGGTATGCGTTGTGTTATGCTTGTCTTTATATTAGCATTTTACATTTCAGTTTGTAGATTTCAATTCTATTTTTGTTTTGATTTGTGTGTTATGCTTGTCTTTATATTAGCATTTTACATTTCAATTTGTGGATTTCAATTCTAGTTTTTTTTGTTTTGATTTCATTTTACATAATTAGAATCTGATTTTCATAGAATTGGTTTTCTTATTATCATATTTTCCATTTAGTAAATTATCTTTAAGCTTGGTGATATGTTGTTTTCTTTTATTTTCTTATTTATGTTAATTATTTTCTATTTTTCTTTTATTTGCATTTGATTTGATTCGATGATTATTTCTTGATACAATTTAACTTTGTTGAATAACATTTGAATTTGGAGAATCATCTTTAAAATAAAAACACTCACATTTCCACTGCATATGCCTCTTCTTTTACCCAATACATTTCAGTTTCAAAGCAGACTTTGTTTCACTAGTTTCTTAAGTTTTGTTATGAAAAAAACAATGACATGATCTAAAAGAGATTGTGTAGACATTCAATTGAATTCAAGCATTAGTGCGATATTGAAATAGAAAATTTAAGACAAAAATCTATTGTGTTTTAACCTCATGTTGATGCATAAAATTAAAACATAAATACATTCTCCATAATGCTGGAAACCATAAACTAATTGCTTTCTTTTGTAATCGATTTTCTGTCATAAATTTTGAATTGGTCCACGTAAATCTCTCTTATGTTCAAAATGAAAGTACAACAAGAATATATATATATATATATATCATTGAGTCTGATTTAAGATCTTAGAAAACAACAAGATTCACATGACTTTATTTAATTAACGAGCTGTATGATGGTAATTTTAATTTGATTACCCACACACTTTGAATCATCAAATGCTTTATGGAGAATTATAATCAAGTTTAAATCATACGCGTTACAATTTACATATATGAAAGTATTTAATGTATTAATCAATCAATCTTCACATATCAAAGGACTAATCAGGTTATGAGTACAAAATTGCTGCAAGACGGAGTTTGTTTTGAAATAATGATGAATTGATCATTGATTCAAGTGATTTTTCTCAGGAATTGATTTAATTTAAATATATTTTATGCTTAGATTGGATTGTTTATTTTCGAATTAGAACTTCCTCTTGACATTTGGATTAGATAGCTTACTTACATGAATATATAGAAGTAGATTTTATAATAGTAATTTAATTTTAGAGTTAATATATGTTTAGACTGAATAATCATTATAAAAAATGATTTCATTAGAAGGTGTTGTTGGTACCAACTAGTACAAGTTTTCAAAAACTAGTTGTGTGATTAGGAAAAAGTAATTGTAAGGTTATTTTCCTTAAAGTTTGATTTGGTTTGATTAATTTCTTGACACTTGCACCCACAACACTTGATTTGATTCTCTTGTTTCTTCATAGTAGAATTGTTTTGAAGTAAGTAAGAAATATTTGGTGTCAATTGAATTTTATTAAAGATCTTGCATTTGGAATTTACTAGTAGTTTCAATCACCAACTAAGAGATTAATGACCTAAATAAGGATATATGATCATCCTATGATGGGTTTCCTCTCAAGGTGACTGGGCTAGTTTCAATTATTTTGTGTATTTTCCATCATTAGATTAAGCTATATCACTTTGACCACACACATACTGTGTTTGTACCTCGAATATTACGAGCTCAGATCGATAATTAAATATCGAAATAGATAACATATATTTTACTCGACAGTTGTAAGCTTTGTTATTCAAACGTCCAAGTTGTAGTGCAATAGTTAATCACATGTTGTGATTATTTCTCATAGGTAGAGGGGTTGTGGTATTTCAAGTTGTAGAAACGTCCAAACCTCTTTTTGAAGGGAAGTCTAACATGTTGATGAACCACATAAATGAAGAAGGTTCCCTCGAGAAGTGGTGGATACAATGGGTTGCAACTCATGTATTCTTATAGATGATAAACATGACCAAGTTAGATAGGAATATAACTATATGGAAAGAGCATTATGAAAACAAACTAGAGCACAAAAAAAATAAAAACATTGTTGTTACACTTAAAAGTTGGCACCTTTCTCAATCCCCTAAAGTTACCTAGCCAAAGCATCTTTTCCAAAATCTTTCTATTAAATTGTAGGAGGCATGACACACTCTATCTCTTGACATAGAGCGTCATCCTTTCCCGGCGCCTCTTTCCCAATAACAAGAAGGTTCGGTGACACTTGTTTCCTTAGGACAAGAAGTGTCGACCCTCTCTAATGCCTTATGCTATTAGGAAAGGAGCGTCATCATTATTAAAATGGAAAAACAAAGAGATTTCGATAACCTACTAGATGAAAGTGCTCATGGAGGCTTATCCCAACTACTTGGAGTAGGTGGCATTCATACCCCTAACCTATAGGGATGATCCCTCACCTTCCTCCCAAAGAATCTAAACCCCTTTGGCCCCTCTTTGGCCTATACATACAAGCTTCATGGATCATGATAGGGGAGGACTAAGAGAGTACCTTTATGCTACTGGAATCATTTCTAGTATAGGAGGTTAAGAGTGTTTCTTTGTGAGTGAGATTTGTATAGTTTGTAGAGTGTATGAAATTGATTCAAAGACATTGTGAGAACAAGGGTTTAACATCAAGGATTTGGTTATTGCTTTCTTCACTAATTATGTTAATACAAATATGTTCCCCTTTCCCATGAATGATTTGTGCTTATATGAATTGTGTTACACCCAAAAACTATCCTATTGCTCCAATCCCTTGAAGTCCTTGGCCAAACCCTCATTTGGGACCTTACTACTCACTCTTAGGTAGTATAATGCACCTTACTACCTAACATAGAGCATCAGATAGGCTTGGTGCCTCTTGTACACTGACATAAGGCACCAGTGGCGCCTGTCACATGACCACAAATAGCACTGACGCACTTAGCTTATTCACAAGGAGCATCAACAGTCCCAAAAAGGGAAAAAAGGGAAGATTCTAGGAGAAATCTCTTGTGGAGGATGATCCTAACTACTTGGGAGAGCTTGCACTCGACCTACTAACACCTAGGGATCATTCCCTACCTTCCTCCCAAAATATCTCAACCCCTTTTGGCTTCCTTTGGCCTATAAAAGAATGCTACATGGACCATGTGAAGAGTTAGACCAAGAGATATTCCTTATGCTATTGGATTCAAGTATGGTATAGGAGGCAAAGAGAGAGTGGGTATCAGTGAGATGTTGCATAGTTTGTAGTGTGTGAGAGTGAGTTAAAGATATTGTAAAAGAAAATCTTCGACTTCAAGGCTTTGGTTGTAGCTTTCTTTTCTCATATTTAATACAAAAATGTTTCCCTTTCCCATAAATGATTTATGTTAATATTGATTGTTTATTACTAGTTTCCTTGATAATTAGTATAGATTATTGATTTATCTTGTTTCTTTCATTTTTTTTATGTGTTCTTTGCATGTATAGTTGATGGCACAAGGATATATAAAATAAGGACAATATTCCACACTTGAGGTAAAGAGAGCTTTACATTCAAGTAGATCGGCCATCTAGGGAGATGATACATTGATGTGTACTTTTGTTCTAGACTTGCGCCATACAGTCTAGGGGAACAAACTGTGTCTACACTATTTGAAATATTCCTGGTAACAAAATTGGAGACCATACTGGGGATGGTCCAATCAGATATGGTGCAGATCCAATTAGATATGTGAATTTTTTTATCTCACTTTTGATTAAAAACTTGTGATTTTTGTTTTCTGACTCATTTAGAGTTTCAAGGTGAGTGATCAACCTTGATACACTTTCAATTTCCTTCTATGGTTTGTGTTTTTCGTTACTTTCATTTCAGCTTGATCCACATTGGTTTATCCTGCAAGTTACTGACCTTTTTTGTTATCTAGATCTTCCAGTGCACCTTAATGAGATTAACAGAGCATTGGATCCTTGTTGGTGCCTGTTTCCTTCCGCCATAAACTGTCGATGACAATTGTTCTCCTTTAGCATTGTGTGTTGCTGATGTATTTCAGTAGCAGACAAGGAGCACCAACCCACTCCTGACACCCTGGTGTATCCCTTCAGAGTGCGTTGACGTAGTTCATCTCCAGCTTTGAGGCTTGTCCTTGAAATTTTTTATTTCTCTTTGGTTTGTTGTCAATTTGCATTCTTGCCTGTTGACAGGTCTAATAGTGTTTTAGCCCGATATTCCTCTTTGGATTTATATCTTAAAAGTTTGTTAGTAGGAAGCTTTGAAATTGAAAGTTTTGTGTGGATTTTAGTCTTGGGTTCATAGTTTGTCTAATGAGCTTCTGAAAAATTACCTTAGAGCTATAGGAAAGGAAAGTGTTGCAGTTTATTGTACTTCATTTTGTGTGATCTTTTAGCCTTTTCTTTTTCAAATTATATCAAAAATAAAAAAATGTTGGCTTGCTTGCTTTCATTGCTTTTGGTTTTCTTGAGTGATTAAAATATTTATTTTTGTAATTTATTAAGAAAGCATAGGTTTTTAGACGTTAGAAGCTTCTCTTTCCTTTTCATTTCATAGGTCTCTTATGCTTAATGTTGGAAATTGTTGTGTGTTTTGGAAATATTTTGAAAGATTGAAGGTGAAATTTTTGAAAGTTGTATAGTACTCTTCTTTGGAAAAAGAAAAAGTCTCTCTCTTACTCTAGGTAGAGTTCATCAAAGAAAAAACTTGCATTGCATCTAGATATGTAATCTTGAAATTTTATCCACATTCCACAAACATTCACTAACCATAAAGGTAAAATAAACGGTAGCTTAGTTTAAAATCTTTAGTAATTTGAGTGATTGGTTAGAAGATGTGTTTCGAAATCTATAAACATAGGAGATGTTGTTACTTTCTTGCACTGCATCCCTAGGATTGTGTTGTTCTTCCACGTACCAATCGGTATATATAACGAATTTTTATGTACCTTTAAGGTATATAAAAAAGTTATTCACATACTCAGTATTATATCGGAAGGTGCCTTTCAAACAATTGTGCATCAAAAAACACTAACACAGATTTGAGATCCCACGTACCTTGTGTATATCGAGAGACCCCTCTAGGAAATCCACACCAATTGAGAATATCCTTTTGGCTATCTTGTTGGAGCAATACATCAAGAACAAAATTCAGGGAGATACTATGCACGTGATGTCCAGGTAGTCGGGTATTCACGAAAGGGTACAGTCCCAATCCTCCTTTTCGTGTCTTACTATTGGACCTTGAGGTATATCGCGAGTTGCGATAAATTGAAAATCCTAGTGAGGAACCGGATTTTCATCAGCCCATCCTATCACTTAAGTTTTCTTGTGACCTTAGCTTGTGTAGGATTTTGTGTGTGTGATCACTTCTTTTCATAAAAATTTAGAGTAGAACTTTCTAGCCAACATTCTAGTTAGGTTACCTATGAGAAGATATTACAGGTTGCAGGGTTTACAACCTGACTTTCCTTATTTTGTGGGAAAAAGGGAAAGGAAAACCATGGACCAACCAACTATGGCTGATTCCCATGTAGAAGGGATTCCATTACTGAATCTGGGGAAGATATTTATTCCTTTAAAAATCCATCCACTCTTGTGGTAGTTCAACAACCTTCTGCAGAAGATACAAACTTTCATTTTCAATCAGAGGGTCAACCCAGTGCATGAGATTGGTTTTTACACATCCATCAAATGATACTGTGGCATCAGAATTTGGTCCAACTACTCCTTTTTTAGATACTTCTTTAGGACAAGCCATCTTTGAATACGGAACCACCAACTTACCTGATATTACCCCCCATGAGAAACTAGATTTTCTACGAATGAAAAATCCTCAGATCAGTTGAGGAATCTCTTGATCGTTTACGTAGGATGGGGGACAACATAAGAAGGAGGAGTGTTTCTCCTCTACCACACTGTTCAGAAATAGCCTCCCTTGCGTAACATGTTATTTCACCATCTCATGTGGCTCCCAACTCAGGGTCACCAGTTCAAAACATGGCCACTTATGATCTAGGTAAACCCTTTATCCCCACCCCGCTAGCCCGAAATCTCCCATATGTTTCTAATTCTCTTGTACCTTCTATGACTGGGGGCAAACCTCTAGCCTAAGTTACTTTATCAAACATGGGAATTGTTTCTAGAATGGGGAAAAATATTAATGTAGGACAAACAACATTCAATGTACCTTCCATGAATACCAACCTGGTTATCCCCTTTTTCGGTACGGGACAACCTTCATGGGTCCAACCTACCTTTATACAACCTTTGTGGGGTTATACTTATCCAAGAAATAAACTACCTATAGTAAATCAAAACCATCAACCTATAGTGTCTAAAGTTGTTCATACTGGAATTCCTTACTCCAGAAGTATGTATTGACCAACTTGACCAGTAGTATCAATGAGCAGAAAAGAATCACTAGCAGTGATGAACAAAGTTGATGTACATAGATACTTGAGAAATAGTGATGAGCAGTTGTGATGAGAAGTAATGTTGAGTAGCAGCGTTGATCACATTAACCAGATATTGATGAACAGATTAACCATATATTGATGATCAGTGTTGACCAGCATAGTGATGAGCAGAGATTGATGTGCATAGTAGTAGGGGTTGGTTGTGCAGCAGATCCATATGATTGCTTACAAGAATAATCTTGCACTTGAGTATTGGACTCCTCAAACCCTTCTTAGTTGGAGCTAAGAAAACCAGGTTGCTTCCTGTTATGATATTTGGTACTCTTTTCATCAGTTGGTGCTAATTGTAATCGAGAATATTGTTGTCTTCCATGTACAATAAATAAAGATCAAAATTCCATATATTCTTGTGTCTCTTTTGATGTGATGTTGTGCGCATGACTCATGATGAATTTGATTATGCAATTGATGACATAATGATTGATATGCTCTGATTGACTAAAAGAAGGTAAATTGTTTAAAATTTCTCACACACTGATTCACCCCCCTCTTAGTGTGGCCATTGTGTCCAACAATTGGTATCAGAGCAGGACTTTGTCACAAGCCTTGCGGGCTTGAAGGAGATTCGGAGACACAGTGGAAGAAAAAGAAGAGTCATTAAGAAATGCAATGCCTATAATTGATGTTACAGACTATTTCAACTGGAGGAGCAAGATGAATGCATATTTGAAGAAGTTTGGTGTTTGGGAGATTGTGATCAATCCACCTGATTCATCAAACAAGAAGGGAAATGTAGACGCATAGAAGGAAGCATAGAAGGAAAATACTTCAAAATTGGAGTTCCTCATTCCATGGAAGTCCCAACTCAATGAAAGAAAGTGTAGGGGAGTACACTTCAGCCAAATATCTATGGTTCAAGTTGGAGAGAGATTTCAAAAGGAAATACCAAAACCCGAAAATACAGATAAGGAATCAAAAGAAAAGCCCCAAAAAGAGATCAATCAAGAAGAAGACAAGCAAGAAGAGGACTTCAGTAACTGTATGGAATATTATGATTGTAATGATAGCTTGTGTGATGACATTGAGAAATTTCTTGCTGATGAGGATGAAGGTATATCAAAGGCTACCCATGAGATACATCTCACGTTGCTGAATATTGATCTGAGAGCAAACTGGGTCATGAACACAATAAATCTGAACCATAGTGAATTCATGAAGTTCAAAAAAAAAATATTGGACTCTTTGAATGAATATCAATAGAAAACCATGACAATGAAGGTCTTGCTTGTAAAGCTCAAACACAAGGACAAAGATTTGTGGGATTAGATGAAAGACAAGGATGTTGAAGTTGAACAACTAAAGATTGAATTGATCAGTCAAAAGGAAGATGAAGAAGATCCTACTGAAGATATTGAAGAAACTAGGGATGCTAATCATTATCTGATGACTTATCTAGAGGAAGCCAAAAAGATAGAAGAAATATTGAAGAATCAGTTGGAAGAAAAGGAGAAGACAATTCAGAAGTTGGAAATGGAGGTAGTTGGTCTCAGGAAGAAAGGGGAGAAGAATGATGCTTTTGTCAAGTTCAAGAACAGTTCAGTTGTCCTAGATAAGATATTGGATTTCCAAATATCTCCTTGTGACAAGACTGGTCTAGGTTACAATAAGGAGAAAGAAAATTATGAAGATAGCACTTGGTCTCCCAAGACTCTAGAAGCAGGTCCATCAACGTCCAAATCTACTGCCCATGCACCTACACATGACAGCAAGGAATTTGGAAGTTCAAAGATGCATCAAAGAGTTAGAACTATTCCTCAAAGAAAGCTCATAAAAGAAACAACTTCATGATGGAATCAAAGTCCTAGGTATGAAATAGGATTCAGTGGTTATTGTTATATTTTTGTTCTAACGTCGGTCATAAAGTTGTGGATTCTAAACTCTACGAAAGAAGAAGTGGTGGAAGGCCCAATGAATCAGTTAGATGCTAGACATGTAATCAAGTTGGACATGTTTTTTCCACATGTCACACATTGATATGCCACACATGTAGTGGGTTTCATCACAAAGCCCAAGAATGTGCAAGTCAAAGAAGTCAACTAAGGCAGAGTCCTTCCTACACATCAGCAAGAAGAACCAGTGAACCTTGGAAGAAGACCAATGTAGAAAGATTTGAAGTTGATCAAAGAAGACAAAAGCCTACAGTTAGGGATAGTCTCGGGCATAGAGACATGAAGTTGATCAAAGAAGTGTTGGAAGTTCCAACAGCTCAATCAGGTGCTGGACATGCAACCATGTTGGTCACATTGCTTCATATTGTCATATGATGAGGTCTTATAATTATAGTGGCCTTGGGAACAAAGCTCGATATTGTTGGACTACATGGAAACAACCCTTGAGAATTTTCCTATACCGCTCATCAAGGAAAGCCAGTACAGATAAACGAACAAATGCTAAAAAGACAGATGCCAAGAAACAAGTATGTATGAAGAAGAATGAGTATCTATAGATAGGATAGGTTGATCAGAGCAGTCAGAATGGATTCCATATGGAAATCCAAGCGTAAGGTCTCTCAAATACCTTAGAACACCTTTATTTCATAATGATGGAGGATGAACTCGAAGGAGAAAGGATGGTTCTACCAGGAATATAGACAGGTTCCAAGATCGTGCATATTGACAGGGGGAGCAATGATTAGTAATTTTAGATGTATTTATGTGGACACCCTTTTCCATTGAGGCCAAAGGGGGAGATATGAAGGCAAAGCGAGAGATGAAGACAAAAGGGGTGCATGCTCACAAGGGGAGCATGAGTTGTTGTCATCAATGACAAAGGGGGAGATTGTTAATGAAATTTTCATTGATGCCAACATGGAAATGGAGTGGCTCCATAGGTTTTCATTGATGCCACCAAGTCTCACTTGCAGTGACTTGGACCTCTTATAGAGTGGGTTTGTGACTTGAAGCACCTTGTACCTAGTTGACAAGGTCCGTGTACCCACAAGGCCAAATCTTGTAGCCACCACCTTGATAAAGAGGTTGAATACCCTGTTGATGGTGCTGAAGACCCTATAGATGGTGTTGAATCCTTTATGGATGATGGTGAAGCCATAGATGGGTTGGGGAAGCGTTAATGCCCCCTTCATATTTCCATTCATGCTTTGATGGTGTCATGGTACCCTAGGATAAGGTCTAGCAACCCCACAGGTGATGTCATGATGGATCTTGACACTTGGAGGTCTCTTGGTGTGGTTGAGGTGGTTGAAGAATCCTATGAATCCCCTTTCTTGATGAAGAAACCTTTGGACCCACATTTGATGGATTAATTGTCCGTTTCCCATTAAAGGTGATGATGTGGTCATTAATGACTTGATGAAGATTTGGAACCCTTGATGAAGATATTGATGCCTGTGTATCCCTTGTTGGGGTCATGGAACCCTTGGAGATGGTCATTATGCATGACAAGGTTTGGAACCCACATAAATGGTGGCATGATGACCCTTGGACAATATATGATAATTGATTTTGCATTTGGAAATGATTTGGGTCTTGGAATCCATACATAAGGCGGTTTGTAAGCTCATGATTGTTGGAGCCTTTGATATGATGGATTATTTGGTTATGATTCCCTCATCACTTGGCGATGGATTCCTATGTGATGGGATTGAACTCCATGGAAAGTATCTTGTTTAAATATTATATGATATCTTTGAAAGAGTCCTTGGAACCCTTTCATGTGGTGCCTTGGGTCTTGAACCCACACACTTGGTAGCTTGTTGATGGTGATGTATGGTCCTCTTTGTGGTTATATAGATATTGTGATGTAGATGGAGGTAGATCCCATGGACGTGCCTTGATATGTTGAAGAAGACTTTCATGAAGACTTTGAAACTCTTGTAGTTGGTGGTATGGTCTTTGGCACCCTCATGTGTGGGGTCTTTGACGTCCTAAACATAATGAAGAATTTAAGGGTATTATACCAATAATTTTCAAATAAACCTATCATAGGGAGACATTCCTCATCAATCCATTTCCTTTGATATGTGAATCATCTTCTAACTCCTTAAGTTTGAAGAGATATGAATTTTTGAAGTTGGTGCACCCCACCTTTTTGGGTCAGTCGACGAAACAAAAGAGAATTTATTTCTTGCTAATTTTGAATTGCACGTCAACCCAGTTTGAGGTACTAATTTTAATCCACAACCTATATAAATAGAATATCAAACATTTCATTTGTTTATCATCAATTCTATGAGTATTTTCTCAACTTTTGGATAAAAGTGAGAAACTTTGTGCAGGAGAAATTTTTGGGCCTCTTCACTAAAAAATGCATAACTTTCTCATACGGAATTGGAATTACAAAATTCTTGGCTTGTTTGAAATATTGTTATGAGGGATATGTGGTGACATGATATAGAGCTTCTTTTTTTTCTATTGTTTCTTCATCTTGTGATATTAGAAAAGGTATGGTTCATGCTTTTGGGTTTCTCTTGTGATGGCACATGTCTCTCATGGATAGATTTCATCTTTGATCGTAGTATGTGATCCTCTATGTTGGTATATATATTTGGAGTAATTATGCAGGATATGATGATGACGTTGGATACATTTATGCTATGATATGATACACTTTATGATGATAATGCATGTGATAATGATGTACACTCTATGATGTTGATGCACTCCTATACAATATGATGTACATGCATACCATAGTGTGATGAAGATATCCTATGCAGTATGATGTATACTTGATGATGATTATGCATAAACAGTGCATACTGAGATGATGACGAATATTTGATGATGAGGATGCATACCCTATGACTATGATGCATACCTATGATGATGATGCATGACAATACATGCCTTATGCTCAATGAAAGCAGAGAAAAATTACGTGTTCAGTAATTATGTATGATGAGGTGTGTTATCATGTGTACATGAGAAGATTGACCAGATTGAACAACAATATTAATGAGCAGAAAATAACGACCATCAATGATGAGAAGAGTTGATGTGCAGATATACTTGAGCAGCAGTGATGAGCAACAGTGTTGAATAGTAGTGATGAGCAGATTGACCAAAGATTGATGAGAATATTGGCTAGATATTAATGATCAGTGTTGACCAGAAGAGTGATGAGTATATATTGATGTGCAGAGCAGAGGTTGGTTGTGCAGTGGAGCCACATGATTGCTTGCAAGAATAATATTACACTTGAGGATTGGACACTTGTAGAGGTCTGGAAAAGCACAGGTGACAACAGCAAGGGATTCTCCCCAGTAAATGTTCCCAACTGGCCAATTACTATTTGGTATGGGGAATCCATCCGGTTTGCGGTCTGTCTACCGTAGGTCAAGTAACCAAAATAAAGGGTTTTACCGGTTACAGCCCGGTCCACCGTGTATCTTTTTTATTTTTTTAGTTTTAAGTATGATATGCAAGTGCCTATCTAATAATGAAGATTGATAGAGAATACGAGGAGCGGTCACAATGTGATGCGCAGGTTCGTACCTCTCGTCTTAACTCTCTCGCATATAAATCATACACAACAAGAAAACTAAAACTAACTTAACTAAATTGTCCCTAGGGAGCAAGATTATCATTTAATGAGTAATGTATTACTGTTCATGCATTAAGAAAAATCACACGTAGTTGTTCTTTATTTCAAAACACATAAACATGAATAGATAGATGAACAACAAGATAGCTCATTGTTTATGAAAAGCATTCATTACTCATAGTGGAAATTCCATAAAATAAACTAGAGAGCATTCATACAAGAACATAGGTTCAACAAGTTAGAATGATCTCACAGTGAACGAAAAAAAGATGAAAACGAAATAGTTCCCCTTCAACAACATCCATTGCATAGAATTTGAACATTCCACCAAAGCTTTCTGCAACAGGAAAAATTGCAATTATCTATTGCAAAAGGAAATAGTTCTTCTTACAACATGTTCTCACAAGTCTAACTGGGAAAAAGTCCCTTCCCTTATCAAACTCTCCTATACTTATACAAAAAGCAAAACTTTTGGGCTGCCCCCAAATGACTCTCAGGCTTCCCCAATGTTTCAAATTCCACATTTTGTCCTATAGTGAGTGCTCATCAATTATACAATATATTACATTTAAAACAAAATTTAATAGAGCACTTCTATGAAGAGGGCCCCGCTTGATCGTTAAAGAAATTTTTCCACGCTTGGGCTTCTGCTGCTATGTTCTCAAATTCTGATGGTTCACGAAAACAGATGTTGATCTCATACTTTGTAGCCTAATTTTTAACCACCTCTATTTTTCCTAGGCTCAAACGCAACTGATCCTCAAGTAGATGAATGCTGACTGTTGCATGAGCTACTGCATCTTTCAAGATCTTCTCATCCAAGTCCTTGAGTATTTGTATCTTCTGCTCATCCTCCTGATACCTACTTTGTAGCATTTTGGTGAACATCTCATGCTCTGGTAATGCCTCTAGTTTTTGTCCAACAGCAACTTGGCATCTGTTGTAGGTGACCAGCACCCTTCTACAGTATTCAGTACAAGCTCCTCTTGTTTTCTTCATAGCTTTCTTGAACTCCTCTGCTGTGTTTATCGCAAATTCTAACAAGTCATAGTCCTGCTTTAAGCTGTGTTGATCTTTAGCTGGTAAATCTGCAGCAATTTATTCATTGGCTTCTATTCTTACTATCCTTCCAGTCAGGACTTCCAAAATGTCCTGAGACCTATATACAAAATATGAGGTAGTCTCCAAAATTTCCTCTAATATGTTATCTATCTGCAAGATTTTACATCTTTCCTCTTCAATAGACACCTGCAGCCGATGCATTCTTCTTTTTTGAGATAGGACATGCTCCTTAAGAGGCTAAAGATTAGTTTGCTATTCACTGGCATCCTTCAGTGATGTTGTTAATGAAGCAATATGTCCTTCAAAACCTGCTGCCTGCACCTAAAATTGCTTTTCTTTCTCTTCAATGGTGACCCTTTGTGCCTCCAACTCTTGTACTTTTCTCTGCAGCTGGACCTTTTCTGCACTAATAGTTTCATATGTTGTTTTGAGGTCATCCTTTTCTATCTTCAACACCTGATATTCTTGTTGTAACCTCTGCAGCTCTGCTAGGCTATTCTGAGCACCCCTTTCATTCTTTTCTACTGAGACTTCCAAGGACATCTTGCTTTCCTGCATAATTTGGATTTATGCCTTCGAAGCCTTTACTTCATTATGCATATCTTCAAATTTTCTCTTTAAATTGTTACCTTCATCCCTCTCCTTTCTACGATTGTCCTTTAATTGTGCTGCATTTTTTCTTGATTGCTCAAGGTCTATCATCAGTCTATCCACATTGTCTTTGTTAGAATAATCAACCCATAGCTAGCTACCTTAGACATTAAATTAATCGTTTTTGTCTTATTTGCCTAGTTTCATGATTCCACCTTATGCAAGTTGTCATCTACCTATCCATAATAGTCAAACTTGCCTATTTTGACTCATGGATCACTTGGGAAACCTAAAGGAATCAATTATGCTTTATTCCTAGCCTCCTAGGCACCCTTCTGCCTTTTCTGCTTTATTTCCTGCTTTTTCAGTGCTTTAAGGCAATTGGGAAAGTTTGACTAGGTGAGGTTAACTAGTTTTTTGTCCTCCACATCCTCCACTCTTTTCTCCTATGAAAAGCATATATGAGTTGACCTTCCATCACCTTTTAGCTTGCCTAAGTGCTTTTTCCAATTCGTGAGCTCCTTAGCTGATTTGGAAACTACTTTATGCACCTATGGGGGAATTGCTTAATTTTAGTAAGCCCGCTTTTGACTAGATTCGAATTGCCTTCTCATGCATTCGAATCCCTTATGTAATTATTTAATGCAGCAACCTATCATGTTACAGGGTTGGTTATTGTACACTTATTCAATACAGTTTAGTGTTTAGCTCCATATTCAGTCTCTTTTGTGAGTGATTTTGCATGTACAATTGATAATTGTTGTGAGTGTAATTGTTCTATCACTGGGTTCAATTTCCACATGATATCAGAGCCATTGTAGATTGATTTCTCTCCTTCAAATTTGTTTTGCAGGTTCGACATCAGTGACTGGGAGCCTTCTACTGACAGCCGGGACAATTTCTGAGCTATGGATCAATCTCAGAAGATCATCTTGACTCCCTTCAACTTCTTTGAATGGAAAGCAGAGATGGAGATACTATTGAGAGAGAAAGGCCTCTACAAGGTGACTATGGCAACAGAAGCAGAGCCCAATGCAGTTGCAGAGAAGATAAAATGGCACAACAGGAGGGATGAGGCCTATGGTCTCTTGTGTCTGAGTATTTCCAAAGACCTCCTTTTCCATATTGATGGATTGACATCACTGAATGAAGTATGGGAGAAGCATGTTGATATTTTTGGAAAGACAGATGAGATGAGGGGACATCAAATTGAAAATGAACTAATCTCCCTGAGTCCAAATAGCTTTGAATCCCTGCAAATATATTTCTCAAAGTTCAAAGCACTTGTTTTGTAGCTAAAACAATGTGGGATCGAAAAGAAGGATGATTAGCTGGTCTTGGCCATACTCTCGAAGCTTGGCCCTGACTATTCAGTGTTTGTTTCGACCTTCTATGCCACAAATTTGATAGCTCGAACCTGGAAGATGCCTAGCCTTGCAGATTTCATGGAATCTCTCACATAAGAACAAGACAAACTGGTGATGATGGGCACCATCAAACCATCCAAAGACCAAGTTCTGGTTGCTGGAGATTTGGGGTGGATTCAAAAAGCAAAAAGAAAGCTAAAAATCCACCTGAGCAAAAGAGAGACAAGAACAAGTCTCCGGAGGAGCCACAAGGTTCCAAGAAGAACTACTAGAAGAAGAAGAATAAAGGACAAATGAGCAAGTGCGCATACTACAATAAGGGAAATCATACTAAGAGCTCCTGCATGAAGAAGAAAATAGACATGCTGACCCAACTCCTAGAGAAGAATGGCATCTCCCTTCCAAACAACTCAAAGAAGAGAGAACCAGGATCAAGTTCAGAAGACAGAGAGAGAGTTCATGCATTGGTTGCTGGCACATCAAGCTCACCTAGTTTCATCATTGATTCTGGAGCTTCAAGACATATGGTTTCGACCAAGGAGGCATTCTCCTCACTTGACATGTCGAAAGGTCCACCAATAGTACTAGGAGATGACTCTCTCACTGAAAGTTTGGGCAAAGGGAGGATTGATCTTGATCATGGTCAATTCAGCAATGTGTTGTATGTTCCTGGTCTTGCCTCCAACCTCTTATCAGTGTATCATATGACCCACACTGGGTCTCCAAAGAAGGTCATATTCTCCCCTGATGAAGTTGAGATCACAGAGATCTCAAGTGGTAAATTTGTTGCAAAAGGAGTTGCAAATCATACTTCAAAGGTATACATGTTCTCACACTTCCTACCCTACTCAAACCCCTCTGCTCTTCTGATTCATGCTAATGAGGCAAGCAAGATTTGGCATGAAAGATTTGGCCACCTAAATTACAAGTATCTTTCTGATCTTAGTGAAAAAGAGATGGTCATAGGGTTACCAAAGATAAAATTTTCCAAAGGAGTCTGCCAAGGTTGTATCCTAGGAAAACACCCAGAGCATAAATTTGAGAGAGCTAGTCATGAGAGAACCTCTGCACCCCTCGAGTTGATCCACAGTGATGTTTCTGGCCCATTCCCTCATATGTCCATGATTCAGGTCAAATATGCATTGACTTTCATAGATGAATTTTCCAGGTATTGCTGGGTTTACTTCCTAAAACACAAGTCTGAAGTTTTTGGCCTCTTCAAAGTCTTTAAGGCTTTGGTTGAAAACCAGTCTAGGAGGAAACTCAAGGTCCTCGGATATGAAAATGGTGGTGAGTATGTCAAGTCTGAGTTTATTCAATATTGTGCAGATGTAGGTATTCAGATGAAGCATTCTATCCCTTACACACCACAACAAAATGGTGTTGCTGAGAGGAAGAACAGATCACTGAAGGAGATGGCAACATGCATGATGGAGGCCAAAACTTTGCCACCAAAGTACTGGGCCAAAGCTATCAAATGTGAAGCCTATATCCAGAATAGGGTGCCTCATAAATATCTTGATGGTATGACTCCTTTCAAAGCATGGAGTGGGCACAAGACAGAAAGACCCATTTCAGGATTTTTGGCTCAAGGGCTTGGGCTAGAATTCCAACAGAAAAGAGGAAGGATTTGCAGCCCCAAAGCCAAGAGTGTCTATTTGTTGGGTACTCTGAAGATTCAAAAGGGTACAAGATGATAAATTTGAGCACAAACAAAGCCTTCATCGAAAGGTGTGTTCAATTTCAAGAAGAACCCCTAGCAGCAGTGGAAGTTGGAGAAGCCTCTTCACCACCAGATCCTCTGAAAGTAAGTGAAGAGTTTGTTGAACATGCTGATTCTGATATGTCTGATAGTGATGAGTTTATTGCAGATCCTAACTTCCCTACAAGGCCAAAATGGGCAGCCAAGACCATTCATGCAGTAGGAGAGCTAGCTGGGAATCCCAATGACCCTAGGAGGACTAGATCTCAATTTGAGAGTGCTCTGTGCATGAAGGATCCTATGTTTGCTAAGAAATGCTATCTGATGGTGGAATCAGATCCTCAAACATATGAATATGCAGCAGGATATCCAAGATGGCAAGCAGCCATGAAGGAATATTTCATCTCACTCTAAAAGAGCAACACTTGGGAGCTAGTGGATCTTCCCCCAGGGAGGAAGCTAGTTCAGTGTAAGTGGGTGTACAAGACCAAATTTGCTGCTAATGGTTCACCTCTGAAGTACAATGCTAGATTGGAAGCCAAGGGCTGCTCACAGGTTCATGGCATAGATTACAATGAGACCTTTGCACCAGTGGCAAAGATGGACTCCATCAGGCTAGCCTTAGCCATTGTAGCTTCAAAGCAATGGGAGGTACATCACATGGATGTAAAGTGTGCCTTCCTAAATGGAGATCTCACTGAAGAGATATACATGCAGCAGCCTCAAGTATTTTCTACTAACCCGTATCTTGTGTGCAGGTTGAGAAATTCATTGTATGGGCTAAAGCAAGCCCCCAGGGCTTAGTATGCCAAGATTGATAGCTTCTTGCTATGACTGAATTTTGTTCGGTGAAAATCAGATCCAAATGTATATTTGAAGTTAATTAATGGTTCATTAATGATCATTGTGTTATATGTTGATGACCTTCTCATTACAGGAATCTCAAAGGATGAGATTGCTTCCTTGAAGGGTGCAATGAACCAAGCCTTCTCCATGACAGATTTGGGGCTCTTAAGCCAATTCTTGGGGCTTGAGATTGCTCAAACCAAAGCTGGAATCAAGGTGCACCATTCCAAGTATGCCTTGGATTTGCTGAAAAAATTCAAAATGAAGGATTGCAAGCCAAGCAAGACTCCTTTCCTTTTAGGAGTGAAGCTGGAAGAAGTTGATTCTTCACCTATGGTAAACAATACACTGTATAGGAAATTGATTGGATGTTTGTTGTATCTTACACATACTAGACCTGATATTTCTTATGCAGTAAGTGTGGCTTCTAGATACATGGATCAGCCTCATGAGATCCATTGGAAAGAATCCAAAAGGATCCTTAACTTTGTTCAGGGAACAAGGACACATGGGATCTTCTATAAAGAAAAATCTGATCTTGATTTGATTGGGTTTACTGACAGTGATTGGGTAGGTGATAGCACAGATAGAAAGACCACATCAGGATATGTGTTCATGCTTGCAGAAGGGCCAATCAGCTGGTCAAGCAAGAAACAGAGTGCCATTGCACTCTCATCTACAGAATCAGAGTACAGAGGAGTTGAAAATGCAGCAACTCAATGTTTATGGTTGCAGGGGTTACTTGGAGAGTGTGGCTTCGAATCAGAGTAATCAAATACCATCTACTGTGATAACCAGAGTACCATTCAAATCTGCAATGATCCAGTTCAGAAGCAGAGAACCAAACACATTGAGATCCATATGTACTACATTAGAGAGCTTGTGCATGATGGCACCATTCACCTACTCTTTTGTTCATCTTCAGAACAAGTAGCTGATATCTTCACCAAAGCATTTTGTGAGAAGACCTTCAGCAATCTCAAATCAATACTGGGGATTGATGATCATGCTATGAAGCATGAGTGAAGACAAGATTTTCAAATTTTGTTTTACAGTCCATGTTTAAGGGGGGATTTTCCCATGTGGTTTTTGCCTCTTTCCTTGTTTAAATGGACATGCAGTATGTAAAGGGTGACTAAGCCTTGTTTCTAGGCCCTATAATTTTCTGATATATTACTCATAAGTCAGGTTTAATGGGAGGTGTTAGAATAATCAACCCATAGTTAGCTACCTTAGACATTAAATTAATCATTTTTGTCTTATTTGCCTAGTTTCATGATTCCACCTTATGCAAGTTGTCATCTACCTATCCATAGTGGTCAAACTTGCCTATTTTGAATCATGGAGTGCTTGGAAAACCTCAAGGAATCAATTTTGTTTTATTCCTGGCCTCCTAGGCGCCCTTCTGCTTTTTCTGCTTTATTGCCTACTTTTTCAGTGCTTTAAGGCAATTGGGAAAGTTTGACTAGGTGAGGTTAACTAGTTTATTGTCCTCCACATCCTCCACTCTTTTCTCCTATGAAAAGCATGTATGAGTTGTCCTTCCATCACCTTTTATCTTGCCTAAGTGCTTTTTCCAATTCGTGAGCTCCTTAGCTGATTTGGAAACTACTTTATGCACCTATGGGGGAATTGCTTAATTTTAGTAAGCCTGCTTTTGACTAGATTCGAATTGCCTCCTCATGCATTCGAATCCCTTATGTAATTATTTAATGCAACAACCTCTCATGTTACAGGGTTGGATATTGTACACTTATTCAATACAGTTTAGTGTTCAGCTCCATATTCAGTCTCTTTTGCGAGTGATTTTGCATGTACAATTGATAATTGTTGTGAGTGTAATTGTTCTATCACTGGGTTCAATTTCCATAGTATTCAGTGGCCTGGGTTAATGCCACTCCTGCTTTGGCTGTCAATCGTGGATCTGCATCTGTCCCATGCACCAATATCTTATCAGTAATAATTATTTCTCATTGTCCTCCTGTTTCGACTCTTTTCTCAGTTCTCTTGACAATCCTCTTTCTCTCCTTGTCATAGAATATGGTGCTAAAATATGAGACTTATTCTCCTTTCTTTTGCACAAAAGGTATCAAATTCAATTCAGAAAAAACAACTTGTCCTATATTGCTACCATAATTTGTAGCAGGCTCATGGGAATCAGGATTATCTTGTCCCTTCCCCTGATCTGTCTGATCCTGTACTTCCTAAATGTCTGTTGGGTCAGTAGTTTGCTTGTCAATTGTAGATCCTGTCATCCTCAAACCTTCAACTTATTTTTGTTTCTTCTTCATCTCTTCATCTTCTTTCTTCTTTCTTTCTTCTTCTGTCTTCTTTGTAGCTTCCTCTGCATTCTTTGTTGCTTCCTCTGTAGCTTTCTTTCTTTCTTCTTCTTCATTCTTAAGCCAACTCTCAGCCTCCTCTGCTAGTCTCCTAGCATCCTCTTCTCTTTTCTTGGCCTCCTCCTCTTCATCTTTCTTCTGCGCAGTTTGGCCCTTACCGCCCTTAATGGTGATCTTCTGTTTAAATCTTCTCTTCAATGTAGTCATATTCCTTGCATTCTTGAAGATTTATTCATCTTTGTCCCAGAAGTTTGTATATTCAAAGTGAACATTTGCCTCTTTGCAATGTTCTACAACTTTATTTTGGGAGTCATTTCTATGGAAGTTCATCTCCCCAAAATGAAAGTGCTCCAATTCTTGTACAAATTCAGCAGTTAGTTTAACCCTTGAAAATTTGTAGCTTCCCATCCTGAAAGGTATGGCAGGACAGGCTGCCTTCTTATGTTCAAACAGGAAGCTTCCTACACCATCTAGGTAAACTTGCTTGACTGCTTCTTTATGCACCACATAATCAATGGCATACTTGGGGAGCAAAGAAGGTGCCCTAGAGCAACCATACATCCTAATGTACATCCCCTCTTTAGTCAAATAATACTTTGCATGCTCCTTGATGACTTTAAATGCCTCCTCAGACATACAATTGCATTCTATAAGGAAGATTAAAGTGTACAAAGGCATAATAAAATGTTCACATATCTCTTTATAGTGGTTGTAATACTTTTGTGCCAAAAATATTTTTTATGCAGTGGACACAAGGGTTCTGTCCCTGTCCCGGATACATCTTAAGGCTGGAAATGGCTAGCTACACAATATACAATCTATTAAGATGGAGCTCATATAGAACTCAAACTTGTTCTGAGACACCCCTCCCAGAGCTGAAGATATACAAGCTAAGAGGCTATTGGAGACAATATTATCCCAGTTGAATACAGTCCCCTGGGTGGCCACATAGAAAATAATGGAAAACCAACCCTCCAAGGTCCAGGGAAATAGGGAAAATGTCTATAATGGAGAGAAATGAAACTTCCCCCCTCCCTTGGATGGCCAAAGACAAACCCACAAAAAACCTGTGCAGACAGCGTAACGCTTGTCTACACTAGCTACCGAAACATTCAGACCGGGTTTGAATATTCATAACGGCTCAAAAAACAGGCTCAAGAAAATAGACTCCCCACCGTAAATAATGTGAAACTGATTGCTACCTCACACCGTTAGGATACACACTCCTCTTCAGACGACCAACTACCAAACGACGGGAAACTCTAACCAGAGGACAAACCCTAGGTCCCAAAACGCCTCATAAACTCAAAAGAAAGGGGAAACCACGGTTGGCCTACCTGGTAGACGAGTTGTGCAGTCGACAAGGAAATTTGAAACCTCCATGGAAACGCCTCCCATGAACGAGATCCCGACAGCTAGGCATGGATGCAAAGTTCAACTCGACAGGGACAAAGTAAGCGCGAGTTCACAAAGATAAACAATAAAATAATAACCCGTCCCATATATATAGACCTTGGTGAAAAACAAATCGACGAGAAAACCATCATCGGTGAGCAGAATAGCTAAGGAATTGGGAAATTAGCCTGCTAAGGAGCCACAACGGCGAGCGTTGGACATACTACGGGCTCTGCAGCACAATAAAAATAGCGAAATAAAACAATAAAACTTGCAGCATCAGACCTTGAACTCACTAGAGCATCGGATGGTTAGATCGCTAAAGAGCTGCAATGATGGACGATACATGGAATAAAGGTTCTGCAGACCAGTCACCATCAGAGAAAACCAGAACAAACCATCGACGAAAATCAAGCAAAACATCGGTGAACGAAAAAACTACATGTCGGATGGTTAGTTCGCTCCGGAGCCGCAATGGCGGGATTCAAATAGACTACAACTTCCGCAATCCAATGAAAACTTCGGCGAGCGGAACAACCAAAGGTCATGCATCAGTGAAGCAAAAGACTAATCCCTGATTAAAAGTCCAACACAGTTCTGATAGCAAAAAGAGCAAAATCATTTTAAAAGAAAACCACAGAATTGGAAAAAATAAGGGCTTTCGTCGAAGTGCTCTCAATCTGCCATCCGAAACGATGGCCACAGAAAGGACTTATGCTCCGACGGTGATGAGACGAAAAACGCCGATAGTCAAAAGCTTTTAAAACAAAACAAAGGGAATAAAACTATCGGTAAAAACATGACTGTCCATCGGGGGCATTGATAAGTAAGCTTCTGCAACGGTGGCTGCGTAGATGAATACGACCCCACTTCACAGTCCAATAAACTTCTGATGGCGAAAAACCAAAACTTCAAACCAAGTCAAACAAAAAATAGTCATTCAGCTTCTTTAATTCAACCTCACAGGATCCAAATTTGTAGCAGAAAACAACAGATTCCATCACTCAAAAGCAAATCTAGGCAAGATAAAATTAAAAGGAGGGTCCAAAATTTTTAGAAATTTGGGAAAACGTTGCAGTTGCAACAATTGGCGACTACTTGGTGAACCCAGATCTCTGGACAATTTCTTCCTTAAGTAACAGACTTTTTAACAATAAAACCAACATGTTGAATTCTTCTAGATGTCTAGATTTCCCAAATGGCAACCATATGTACTTTTAATCATTGATGATAGTCCAATTAGGAAAATGGAAACTAGGATTTCAAAGTCAAGATAACTCTTTAGAGGATAGGAATATGAGTTTCATTTATTACCTCTGTCTTCGGGTAGCTTCCAGCTTGGACACCACACGATTGTAACATATGGTAAATAGAAATATTCATTTGTTCCTCATTCCCATGCCATTTTGCACTTTTTTGTGCTTTTGGACTTTTTTGTCCTTTTGATTCCTCCTCATGCCTTTCTTTCTGAATTTTTTATTCAGGCTCCTCTATCCATAGTGTCCTTTTGTGTGAGAGATGTATTTAATTTTCAGCTCATGGATGGAGAAGAACTTTTGGCAATCCTGTACTCATATGATTCAGTACTTTGTTTTGATACATATTGCTTTCTTAGGAGTTTTGACTCTTATTAGCCTTTTGGCTTTCAATTCTTGGCATGGGATCTTTTATATATAATATACTGTTTACCCTGCTTCCTTTCCGTGGGTCTTTTGTTGTCACCCCCTAGGAAATTTTTAATTGTGAGATGGATGGAGCCTCGAAATAGCATTCCAGACCTTTTGATCTTGAGTTATTTTACAGGGATTAAGTAGGACTTCAATGTGTTCACAGCCATTTAGGAAAACTGTTTAAACTAGAAGAAATTCTCTTTCAAATAAAACAATAGTACACAGTCTTATAATCAAGGATTTTAATTAATCCAAAATTCTGATGCTCTCCATGAAATCAAAAGATTGCTTCTTTTTATTGAAATCAAACAAAATTTAACTAAAAGCAAACTAAAATAAAGTAAACCAAAAATAAACAACCAAATCAATTTATTTATGTACAAGATAATCAAGAAAAATAAAAATTTGAGAACTAAACCACTAACTGGTCAGTTCTCTACCCACCCCTATAAACCTAGCAACTTGTAATATAAGGGGCTAAGCTTGACCACAAAATGAGAAAGACCTAACCATTATTTAATTCTACTGTTCTTGAAACAAAAACTGCATCTACTATTTTACAATCAATCTCATAAGCCCGTGAACATTGAAGGAGATCGGGCTAGGTGTCTGATATGTTGCTGGCTTCTTCTGATGCAAAGTTTCTCGGTTCAAGTTCAATTAGATAATTTCCCAATACAAAATTCACTGATTCATTTTTCTCTTCCAATTGCGTGACATTGTGTTTCATGTAGGGCTCTCTTAATATTTTAATCTGATTTGGGATTCTCTTATGAGGCAACCACAAATGTGACCAATCTGAAGCAAAATACCCATTTAGTCTTGCTAACCAGTCTCGATTCAAAATCAGTCCATAACCATCAGTTATGTCTGCTACTACAATATCAATATACTGACATATCTTTTCATTTGCAGATAAACGAATCAGGACATCCTCCATCTCCCCGACTACTTTCACATTGGTTCTGTCTAATTGAGTAACCTCCCAGGTAGTAGGTTTAGGCTGTCCATTAATATTTTTGCAAACTGCAAGTGGCATAACATTTACTGATGATCCTGAGTCTACCAAACAATTGTGCACATTATGGTTTAAAATCTCCAAAGTCAGGAGGAATGGTGGGGTTTTAAACCTAGTCTTACCTCCCACACTTGCTTCAACAATTTCTTCTATAGGTTGGTTGTTTGTGGGAAGCTCTTCCTCTGGTACTTCAGGTATTTTGAGATTTTCCTTGACATTACCCACTTTGTCTTCAATAGGATTAGCAGGCATGTTGACTCGTTTCGGATCTTGACTGCTAATATTAAGTTCAGGAATCTTATCATTTGTGTTGTTCTTCTGTAATTTCTTTACATTCTCTTGCAATTTCTTGATTTTTGGGAGTATTGAATTGTCTTTATTCACCAAATCTTGGTTTCTTGTTGTCACAATTGTTTTCGATATCTCCTCATGTTTCAGAGTACCTTCTTTAGTGTCAAAAAGCGAGACACAATCCCATAATACCAAAGCATCATTCTCTTGTTTTTCTATGGATTTACCACCTTTTCTTCTTCATCATTAACCTCTATTAATTTGGAATCCAGCAGCTGATTCATCACTAATGTCATTGAATTTATCCATTGAGGACAATTTTTTTCAGAATGGTGCTGCTGGTGGAAAGTGCAAAAGTTATCCATACCTACCTCCATTATGTTCATTGATGCAGGACTGTGTGGAGGAGGTCTAGACTGATTGTTATCCTCTCTTCTCTTGTAGTAAGGCTTATATGCTTTCTGAGCTTCCTTTTCCTTTTCCAAATCTATTATTTTGTTAGAAATTTTCTGCATCATTTTTAACATTTCTTCAAAATCATGTGATTGCTCCTCTTTAGGCTTAGACAGTAATAAGGCTTTCTTCCCAAAAGATTTATCTCCTGACTGTTCGGGATAATCTTATATGATAAATTTTTCAGCTTCTACTCTCTCAGCCTCTTCATAAGTCTCTGATAACGTAGGTTTAACTTGACCCTTTGCAAACATGGCCAAGTCAGACCCTAAAGCTGAAGCATAATACTCAATCAGAACTTTATTAGAGGGCTTATAAGCTACAGATAAATTCTTAAGATAAGCAGCAAACCTTTGGGTAAAACTATGCACCTTTTCTTTTCTTTCTTTCTTCAAAGTGCACAGTCCTTTCATGAGAGCTGCATGAGTCTTCTGGGATGCATATTTTCTTCTGAATATCCTTTCAAAAGTATCCCAATCTGGGATTGAGTTTGCAGGAAGACCAAAATACCATGAGGCTACTACTCCTTTAAGGGCATGTGGAAAAAGTCTGCAGACTACATCTTCGTGTTCTCCAGCCTTTAGTCCTTCTATGGCCAAGTAGAAACTTTGCAAGTGATCATCTACTAAAATATTTTCACTTGGGTCAAATTTGGGCATCATTTTCTCAAAATCCTAAGGTAAGTCATGCAAAGGAGGTGTTAGGTTTAAAGGTGATCTGGCTTTCCAAGCAGGTGGTGGATTTGGTGGGTTAGGTGGCTGATTAGTGTTTACACCTGCCATGAGTCTAGGTGGAGAGTGAGGTGGTGAATGAACAGGAGTATGAATAGGTGAACAGCAAGGTGTGTTTGGGCCCACTTGATTCAAAGGTTGAACAACTTCCTCCAAGGTTGTTTCTACCAATTCTTCCAAATCTCCAACCAAAACTGAGTCTTCCAATACAGGACGGTCTTTTTTCTTATACTCTTTTCTGGGTAAATCAGGGATAATCGGTAATCCTCCAATACTTTTCACATATTCCCTAGTATGTCATCTTATATCATTAACTACTTCGTTGTTTATAGAATACAAATGTTCTTTACCTTTATTTTCAGGAATCGAATTGGGAAATGAATTGCTTTAAAAATTATCACTGGTGGAGTAATTTTAAGGAAATGGGTTTCCTCAGCCAGCCATGCACTGGCGACCCTCCTTCTAGTGACAAAAACTATTGAGGCCTGGAAAATCACAGGCAACAACAGCAAGGGATTCTCCCCAGTAAACGTTCCCAACTATACCGTTACTGTTTGGTATGGGGAATCCGTCTGGTTTGTGGTCCAGCTCCTGTAGGTCAAGTAACCAAAATAAAGGGTTTTACCGGTTATGGCCTGGTTCACCATATATATTTTTTAGTTTTTTGGTTTTAAGTATGATATGCAAGTGCCTATTTAAGAATCCAGATTGATAGAGAATATGAGGAGCGGTCATAATGTGATGCACAGTTTCTTACCTCTCGTCTTAACTCTCTCGCATCTAAATCACACACAGCAAGAAAAGTAAAACTAACTTAACTAAACTATCCCTAGGGAGTGAGATTATCATTTAATGAGTAATGTATTATTGTTCATTCATTAAGAAAAATCACAAGTAGTTGTTCTTTATTTCAAAACACATAAACACGAATAGATAGATGAACAACAAGATAGCCCATTGTTTAAGAAAAGCATTCATTACTCACAGTGGAAATTCCATAAAATAAACTAGAGAGCAATCATACAAGAACATAGGTTCAACAAGTTAGAACGATTGGACAAAAGCTGAAAACAAAATAGTTCCCCTTCAACAGCATCCATTGCATAGCATTTGAACATTCCACCAAAGCTTTCTCCAACAGGCAAAATTGTAATTATCTATTGCAAAAGGAAATAGTTCTTCTTACAACATGTTCTCACAAGTCTAACTAGGAAAAAGTCCCTTCCCTTATCAAACTCTCCTATACTTATACAAAAAGCAAAACTTTTGGGCTGCCCCCAAATGACTCTTGGGCTTCCCCAACGTTTCAACTCCCACATTTTGTCCTATAGTGAGCGCTCATCAATTATACAATATATTACATTTAAAACAAAATTTAATAGAGCACTCCTATGAAGAGGGCCCTGCTTTATCGTTAAAGAAATTTTTCCACGCTTGGGATTCCGCTGCTATGTTCTCAAATTTTGAAGGTTCAAGAAATTGGATGTTGATCTCATACTTTGCAGCCTGATTTTTAACCACCTCTATTCTGGCTGGGCTCAAATGCAACTGATCCTCAAGTAGATGAATGTTGACTGCTGCATGAGCTACTGCATCTTTCAGGATCTGCTCATCCAAGTCCTTGACTTGTTGTATCGTCTACTCATCCTCCTAATACCTGCTCTGTAGCATTTTGGTGAACATCTCATGCTCTGGTAATGCCTCTAGTCTTTGTCCGGAAGCAACTTGGCATCTGTTGTAGGTGACCAACACCCTTCTACAGTATTCAATACAAGCTCCTCTTGTTTTCTTCACAACTTTCTTGAACTCCTCTGCTGTGTTTATTGCAAATTATAACAAGTCATAGTCCTGCTTTAAGCTGTGTTGATCTTTAGCTGGTAAATCTGCAGGAATTTCTTCATTGGCTTCTATCCTTACTATCCTTCCAGTCAAGACTTCCAAAATGTCCTGAGACCTATCTACAAAATATGAGGTAGTCTCCAAAATTTCCTCCAATATGTTATCTATCTGCAATATTTTACATCTTTCCTCTTCAATAGACGCCTGCAGCTCATGCATTCTTCTTCTTTGAGCCAAGACATGCTCCTTAAGAGGTCGAATATCAGTTTGTTGTTCACTGGAATCCTTCTGTGATACTGTTAATGAAGCAATCTGTCCTTCAAAACCTGCTTCCTACACCTGAAATTGCTTTTCTTTCTCTTCCATGCTGACCCTCCGTACCTCCAACTCTTGTACTTTGCTCTGCAGTTGGTCCTTTTCTACACTAATAGTTTCATATGCTATTTTGAGGTTATTCTTTTCTGTCTTCAGCACCTAATATTCTTGTTCTAACCTCTGCAACTCTGCTAGGATATTCTGAGCACCCCTTTCATTATTTTCTACTAAGACTTCCAAGGCCATCTTGCTTGCCTACAGAATTTGGAGTTCTGCCTTCGAAGCCCTTACTTCATTATGCATATCTTCAAATTTTCTCTTTAACTTGTTACCTTCATCCCTCTCCTTTATGATATTGTCCTTTAATTGTGCTACATTTTTCCTTGATTGCTCAAGGTCTGTCATCAATCTATCCACATTGTCTTCAGTGGCCAAGGTTAATGCCACTCCCGCTCTGGCTGTCAATCGTGGATCTGCATCTGTCCCATGCACCAATGTCTTATCAGTAATCATTATTCCTAATTGTCCTCCTGTTTTGACTATTTTCTCAGTTCTCTTGAAAATCCTCTTTCTCTCCTTGTCATAGAATATAGTGCTAAAATCTGGGACTTCTTCTCCTTTCTTTTGCACAAAAGGTATCAGATTCAATTCAGTAAAAACAACTTGTCCTATATTGCTACCAGAAGTTGCAGCAGGCTCCTGGGAATCAGGATTATCTTGTCCCTGCCCCTGATCTGTCTGATCTTGTACTTCCTGAATGTCTGTTGGGTCAGTAGTTTGCTGGTCTCTTGTAGATCCTGTCAGCCTCAGACCTGTTACCACCTAAGTTGTACTTAGTGGTTTTTATCAAGTGAGCCCGATGAACCGGACATGGCTAACTTGTTCGGACTTCAAAAAGACATTTGGAAGTACTTCTGGGAAGTGCTTGTTGCACTATACAAAATGTTCATATCCCATGAGGGAATTGTAATAAATGTTCTAGCATGATAGTGTCTGTAAAAGACTCGGTCTCTTAGACTTTATTTGTCAATCCGATCAGCCCAGGGTGTTTTTTCCTTTTGGTTATTATTGGTTGTTGAACAAACGACAGATAATTTCTGAGTTTTTCACTCCATACCTCCAAAGTTGGGGTGGTCAGCTTGGAATTTAGGCCTATTGAGGTTATTAGATTCTATGTGTCAATGTATAAACATGCTAGACATCATTTTTAAGTCATATGATCATGTCTAAGTCGCCCTAGGTGTTTTTCAATTCTTCAATTTTTTAGTTTTTCAGTGTTTTTTATTAAAATTTAATTTTTCCAAAACTTAGGCTATTTTTTAAATAGTTTAATTGGAAAAATTGATTTTGTAATAAAAGTGGGCCAAATAATCAGTTCCAGTCATGTAGGTGCTCATTTTCAAGCTAAGAGCACCATGTAAACCCATGGATCCACTGTTTCCTAGTTTTGAGTGATTTTCCATCACTCAGGTCAGAAAGCCCCAAAAATCAATTATTGATTATTTTAATTAATAAATTGATGAATAATGGAGCAAATCCAAAATCATAAACCAATGGATTCTCAGCCGATTTGATTGAAATCAGTCAGATCTGAAGCAGATTGACTGGATCTGACAAATCCTTGACTGAAGGAGGTGATCAAATCAGATCCAGAGTTGATATTGAGCATCCTTTATGAGGAATTTCACCCTCCCTCTCTCCTCAACACGTTTTTGGCTCAACTGGATGATTTTTGGTGGATTCTTCAGTCAACAGGTTGAGGTGTCAGTCAGATCAGCCCCCCGATTGACAGTTGCACTTAGTGAGACTCAGATCTGGCTCAGCTAGACACAGATCAGGCATTAATGGACTCTCCATCAGTTGATTTCACTTGATTCCATGAGTAATTGCCCCCCCCTTGGGCTAGATGGCCTACAAATTGTATATATCCAGGCATAGCCTCATCTTCCAAGCTAGTTAGAGCTGGGATTGAGGTGTTGCTGCTATTGTATTGTTGTAATTCTTCATCTGAAATAAAGAAAAGCTTTGGAGGCAATACGGTGTGGTGTCATTACATGTGTGGATGATTATTGCCATTGTTTTACTGAGGTAACCTGTATCTGTGGTCATTTTTTGCTAA